>CM022702.1:59169261-59448496 GCA_012295165.1 Asparagus setaceus | reverse complement strand
CACATCCACCATTATATTCAATCTTTGCAGCAGATCCAAGTACCAATTTCCAGAGTAGAGCCATTGCTCAAGACTTCCATTTGGCATGAACTGGAGGATTAGAGCTTTAAAGTCTAAACTGGAACATACGCTAATGATTTTTATCAAATTTCTATGTCGTGCACTTCCTAAAGTTTCACATTCTGCATCAAAACTTTTTGATGCCCCTTCAACTTCTGTGTTTAAAACTTTCACTGCAACAACCAAACCATCGTCGAGGCTTCCTCTGAACACTGAACCAAAGCTTCCTCTTCCCAGTAAGTTTGCTTCATTAAACTTATTGGCTGCACGAGCTAGATCATGATAGGAAACCATTTTATGTTCACCAAGAGGTTGAAAATCTGTACCAGTCAAGTTCCTTTTCTTTCTCCTTCGGTGAATTGTATATATGAGAAACAAGCAACTTAAGACAACTAATAGGGAAATGATAGGGAGGATGTATTGCAGTAGATGCAGTTTATTCCTTGAATGAGAATGAACAATTCTTGTAGAGCAAGGTGGAAAGTCGAGCTGAGGTGCACGACATAATGCTTTGTTCCCCTCCAAAGACGGTATTGTGACATTAGAAAACACTCTACCTTGTGGAATTTGTTCTGCAAGCTTGTTAAATGAGAGATCAAGAACATCTAGGTAACGCAAGTTTGCTAAGGATTTGGGTATGTCTCCCGATAGCAAATTAGTCGACAAGTTCAAACACCGGATGCTGATCAATCCACCAAATGATTGAGGAATCTGACCTTCAAAAGCATTTTTGGAAAGATCAAGATATATAATCATCTGCAGCTCCCCTAGAGAACTGGTGATGTTACCTGAAAACCTATTTTCAGAGAGATCCAACTTGTTCAACGTGTTCAAGTTGTCAACCTCTGGAGGAATTGAACCATTTAAAGCATTTTGGGATAGGGAAAATTCAACAAGGCTTCTTAAGCTCCACAAGTTCTGAGGACTCTTTGATGATAATGCGTTGTTGTATAGTGATAAGAATTGTAGACCGGTTAAATTGCCCGGTGAATCCGGTATAGCTCCTGATAGTTTGTTCTCACCCATATCTAGAGCACTCAGCCTTGTCAACATGCCAAGCTCAATTGGGATGGACCTGCTGATTTTGTTATTGGCTAGAGACAACTGCTGAAGCCTTTGTAGGGTAGCAAGTGATGGTGGTATTGCTCCTTCAAACTCATTCCCTCCAAGATCTAGCGCAAGAAGACCACTCAAATTGCCTAAAGCTGGAGAGATGTTTCCTTTGATATGGTTCGCCCCTGCTATAAAATACTTAAGAGTCATCGAGAGATTCCCAACAGAGTAGGCCAGAAAACCGTTCAACTCATTTTGTTGAATGGCAAGTTTCTGCAAGTTGTTGCAGTTGGAAAGAGATGTGATGAAGTCTATGCTACCACTCAATTGGTTGAATTCAATGTTTAAAACATCAAGTAGAGGCATGGCCTGTCCATGCGTAGGAGGCAACGATCCAGTGAGATGGTTATCACCCAATTCAAAATGGTTCATCATGGAAAAATTAAAGAGACATACACGTATCAAACCTGTCAGTTTGTTTCCACCGAGTAGAAGCTCTTGTAGGTCTGATAGATTTCCAAGCTGCATTGGAATTTCCCCTTTCAAGTTGTTTACAGGAATATCCAGTCTCTTGAGGTTTGTGAGACCGCCAAGTGCAGTGGGATCTTTCCAAAGGACGTTGTGAGGTCTAGCAACCGAGCTCTTGCAAGTAGTCGAGATCACTGGCACAGTCCGATGAGCCTATTGTATAACAAAGCAAGAGCCTGGAGGTTCAAGAAATGAGAGAAGCTAGATGGGATCTGACCAGTTAAACGGTTATCATCTATTGCGATAACTCGGAGGGGAGGCGGAATGTTGCTAGCAATTAATGCTATGATTATTCATCTCGGGGAGAGAGCCCGGCCGAGAGATTGTTAGTTGTTAAGTAGTAGAGTCTGATGAGGCAAGACATATTGAAAAGGTTGTGAGGAAGTGCGCCTGAAAGATAGTTACTTTGAAGGACAAGAGTTTACAGTCTGGGGAGGTGGCCGAGGCTCTTGGTGATGGGGCCGCCGAGTTTGGCATTGGCAAGAACGAGAAGAGATGGGAAGGAGAGGTTACCAACGTTGATACCACACTTAAATTTAACTTTGATACCACACTTAAATTTTTGTTCAATTATGAAGTTTTGGGGTATCAGAGTTAAATTTTTTTAAATTTTGACTACCAAAGTTAAAAGTTGTTGAACTTTGGGGCACTTTTTGGCGAAAGAACACTTTAGGGTAATCAAAGCTAAATTTAGGCAAACTTTGTGGGATTTTTGTGCTACTTTAGGGGTATCAAAGTTGTTGTGCCATATAAATAAGCAAGTGTTAATCACATTCAACTAGGTGACACGTGTCTCAAGTAGACTACACACTGACTCGACCCAGACACACCGGCTTCTCATCTCCCTCGAAGGCCGAGATGAAAGGTGTCCCTTCTCGTCTCCCTCGAAGGCCGAGATGAAAGGCGTCCCTTCTCGTCTCCCTCAAGGGGCGAGACAAAAGGCATCTTTTCTCAGCCCTCTCGCAAAGCCGAGATAGAAGGTGGTCATTCTCGAACCCCTCACCGACAGCCGATCACTATCACATTAAATGCATGGTCGGAATCATCATTACATCCCCGCCGAAAGTCTTAATGACTCATCGGACCACGTCAGCACCTAGAACCCTCTGTCACTGTCACATTAATCAAAAGGGTGACTCGAACCCCCAAATGCTGACACCTGTAAAGGTATCAGCTGACTAAGCCGACTGCATGGACTCGACCGAGATTACATAAATACCCTCGTCAGCTCGGTATAAATAGGCACATTGCCTACTAACCAAAGGTACGCAATTTATGCACACTTAGAGAGAGCTATAGCAGTTCCTTTCTCCCCTTCAGATCAGAACTAATTTGACCATCGGAAGAACCATCGAAGAACCCAACTCCGATCCTCTAACATATTGCATATGTGCAGGGCTCTTCCTGTCAGGGGATCAGCCATCAAAGAAGATCAAGGGACTCTAAGCTCTTCAAAATCAGGACTAAAACCCACTGTTAAGCATCTGACATTAACAGTTTGGCGCCCATCATGGGGCCTCTTCATCTCTTTTTGAGAAAATGGTTGGTCCCCTGTCTTCGGACCATAGAATTAGATGCTGCCACCGCCGCTTAAACGCTACAGCATTCAAGAAATTCCATCAAAAGTTAAATACAGAGCAAAGCTAAGTAAACAGTAGGGTTGTCATAAAACGTAAAACATTTCGAAGAATATCTCCACAAGATGTAATTAAACTGTGAAGACCCTTCTGTAAATAAGAAATATTTTGTACTGTGTACTAACCTGTATACAACTCTTGCCACTTGGGTTTATTCATGAAGATGATACTGAGGTCTTACGTGTCGAAGTCGGCCGAGTTGATGACGTGCCTTGGTTTTATCTCGAAAGGGTACCATGGTCTTGGGTACGTGCCTTGGGTTTATTCATGAAGATGATACCAAGGTCTTGGGTAGTGCCTTGGGTTTGTTCATGAAGATGATACCAAGGTCTTTGAGTCGATGACGACCGAGTTGGAGATGACTCGACGTAATGCATTGGTTTTATTTCGAAAGGATACCAAGGTCTTTGGTTGCCTTGGGTTTATTCATGAAAATGACACCAAGGTATTGGGGGTCGATGACGATCGAGTTGGAGACGACTCAGCTTCATGCCTTGGTTTTACTCCGAAAGGATACCAATGTCTTTGGTTGTCTTGGGTTTATTCATGAAAATGACACCAAGGTCTTAGGTACGTGCCTTGGGCTTATTCATGAGAATAATGCCAAGGTATTAAAGTCTTCATTACCGAGTCAATGAAGATCGAGTGGCAAGAGCTGCATACAGGTTAGTACACTGTATAAAATATTTCTTATTTACAGAAGGGTCTTTACAGTTTAATTACATCTTATGAAGATATCCTCCGAAACGTTTTATGTTTTATGAAAACTCTACCGTTGATCTCTCTTGTCGGCCCTGTTTGGCTTGTAGTTGGTTTTGAGGGATCCTTCTCTGTCTCCTGTCCTTGAGAGGACTCTGCTTCAGCTGCAGCTTTTCTGGCCGCCTTCTTGTGGGCTCGACTATCTTCCACATCCATGTGTCCTCGAGCTTTGGCCATTAGCTATTCAAAGTTAGTCACGGGGTCTATAATGAATGAGTCACCAACTTATCGTCCTCTAGTCCTGCAGAGATCGCGGCCATGACGACCATATTGCCAGGGTCTTGAACTTCCAACCTTTTGGCTTGGAATCTCTTGAAATAGTCCTTGAGACTCTCCTCAGGTTTCTGTCTTATCTGTAGCAAGGCGGAGGAGGTTGCCTTTTGCTTGGAGTCGGCCAAAAAATAATGTACAAATTTTTGGCTGAGTTGTTCAAAGCTATAGTGAACTTTTTGTCCAATCAGTCCCACCACATCTTAGCGCTTCCCGTCAAGGTGACAGGGAAAGCTCTACAGATGATCAGATCGCTCAGTTGTTGCATGTGCATCAGATCATAGAAGTTTTGTGCATGCTTTGCCAGGTCTCCCTCACCTTTGTATTTCTCAATATGTGGCATTTTAAACTTGGCGCATGGAGTGTTCATGATCCAGTCAGCAAGTGGAGTGTTCCCACCGATGACATCTGCGACGGTGTTGAATGCACGGCCATAACTAGATACAAAATTAGTGGTGGAGGGGCCTGGAACAGTGTGGGGATATCTGGCGTGCGACATCGTCCATGTGCTCATGGTTGAAACTGGGACTTTCATCAGTTGCCTCCATATGTTGCGACGGTTGTCGGGGATGAGTGGCAAATTGAGTTGGTTGATGAGGTGGGGAGAGGTGTATTCAGTGTGTTCCTCCTGCGTTCGTTGTTTAGACTGGCCCGCAGGGGGGAGCGATGAACGATAGAGAAGGTTGCTAGGAAGGAATACGGCTGAGGAGTTCATTTGTGAAGGAGGCGAACTATTGCTGAAAAGATTGAGAAATTCTTCGGGCGAATTCTTTCAATTGGGCTTGAGTGACGTAGCCCGCATTATGTGTTTCTTCAGTAGGAGGAATTGATGATCAGTCTAGACGATTAGAATCAACCATCTTGTATAAAGAAGAAAAAGAGGCCCCACAGTGGGCGCCAAACTGTTGATGCACAGATGCTTAACAGCGGGGTTTGAGATTGATTTTGAAGAGGTTAGGGCCCCTTGATTTTCTTTGATGACTGATCCCCTGATAGGAAGAAAGTCCTGCACATATGCAACACGTTAGAGGGCCGAAATTGGATTCTCCGGTAATTCCTCCGACAATCAAGTTAGTTATGATCTGAGCGGGGGAAAGGAACTGATATACTTCTCTAAGTGTGCAGAAATTGCATACATTTGGTCAATAGGCGATGTGCTTATTTATACCGAGCTAACGAGGGTATTTATGTAATCTTGGCCGAGTCTATGCAGTCAGCTTATTCGGCTGATACTTTACATGTGTCGGCTATGGGTGGTATGAGTCACCTTGTGATTAATGTGACAGTGACAGGGGGAGTAAGATGCTGACAAGGTCTGATGAGTCATTAAGACTTTCGGGGTGTATGTAATGATGACTTCAACCGTCTATTAATGTGATGGTGATTGGCTGTCAGAGAGGGGTTCGAGAATAACCGCCTTTCATCTCGGCTTTGCGAGAGGGCCGATAAAAGACGCCTTTCATCTCGACCCTCGAGGGAGACGAGAAGGGAGGCCTTTCGTCTCGGCCTTCGAGGGAGACGAGAAGGGACACCATTCGTCTTGGCCTTTGAGGGAGGCGAGAAGTCGGTGTATTTGGGTCGAGTCGGTGTGTAGTCTGCTTGATACACGTGTCAGCTAGTTGAATGTGGTTAACACTTGATTATTTCTATGGCACAACAGTTTTGTAATGTTTAGAAGTTTAGATATTGTCAGGGTCTTTTTGTAAAATTTGAATTTTGATGATGTTTTTTGTAAGTTTTAAAAGTTCTATTGTGTTTTCTGCAAATATCATTTTCTCAGTGGACCTTTTCTAAATTATAAACTTTATACTCTTCATAATTTTTGCCTTTCAAGTTCTTTTTAAATTATGAATTTTTAGTTTGTTTTTTATAATTTTGATATTTATGTGGTTTGTTTCTGTAAAATTTCGCTTTTAGGGTGTATTTTGCAATTTTGAAACTTTTAGGGTGTTTTTCTATAAATTTCAAAATTTTCACGTTGCTATTTATAAGCTATAGATTTTGTATTGTTCATTAGTTTTCATATTTCTAGTGTGTATTTCTCAGAAAATTTTGACTTTTTATGGTGTATTTTGCAATTTTAAAACTTTCGTGGTGTTTTCTGGAAATTTCAAAATTTTCACGTTGCTGTTTAGAAGTTATAGATTTTGTACTATTTATAATTTTGATATTTATGTGGTTTGTTTCTGTAAAATTTCGCTTTTAGGGTGTATTTTGCAATTTTGAAACTTTTAGGGTGTTTTTGTAAATTTTAAAATTTTCACGGTACTATTTATATCTTATAGATTTTGTAATATTTGTAAATTTTATTATTTCCACGGTATGTTTCTCTAAAAGTTTTGGCTTTTTGAGGGTGAATTTCACAATTTTCTAAACTTTTAGGGTGTTTTTGGAAATTTTAAAAATCTCATGGTTCTATTTATAACTTATAGATTTTGTATTTTTGTGAGTTTTGATATTTCTGGGGCATGTTTCTATAAAAGTTTGACTTTTGAGCGTGTATTTTGCAATTTTAAAATGTTTAGGTGTTTTTTGCAAAACTCAAAACTTTCAAATGGTTTTGTAATTTATAAATTATAAAATTTTCACTGTTAGTAAGTTTCAATTTTTCAGTGTTTTAAAATTTTGACTTATTTTTTGCGAGTTTTGAAACTATCAGGGTTCTTACAAATTTCAAACTTTCGTGGTGTTATGTATATGTTATAGATTGTGTAGTGTTTGTAGATTTTGATTTTTCTGGTTTTTAAAAATTTTGACTTATTTTGGTTTTTTTGCAACGCTTGAAACTATTAGGTGTTTTTCTATAAATTTCAAAATTTTCATGGTGTCGTTTATAAGTTTTAGATTTTGTACTGTTTGTAGGTTTTGATATTTCTGGGGTGTGTTTTCATAAATTTGACTTTTAGAGGGTGTATTTTGTAGTTTTTGAAACTTTTAGGGTGTTTTTTGCAAATTTTAAAATGTTCATGGTGTTGTTTATAGTTTATAGATTTTTGTACTGTTTTGTAAGTTTTGATATTTTCATGATTTTTGGTAAATTTCAAACTTTTGAGGATGTTTTTCACTTTTCGAACCTCTAAGGGTGTTTTCTGCAAATTATAAAATTTTTATTGTGTTGCATGTAATTTATGAATTTTGTAGTGTTTATAAGTATTGATATTTTTATGGGTGTGTTTTTAAAAATTTTGAATGTGAATAGTTGAATGAGAAATGTGTTAATGTTAATCGGGTCGGTGAGTTGACCCGTTTACGACCCGATTAATAAATAGGTTCTTTGGGTTGACCCATTTATGACCTGATCCATATAAAGTGACCCATACCCATTTATAACGGGTCGGATCAGGTCAGCGGGTCAGATCATAAATTGCCACCCTTAGGCATAGCCATAAACAACTTTGTAATTAAACGGGAAATTCAAATCATATTCTTCTTTCTTGACAGGATATTTCAGTTTGTATATACTGATGTTTGTTAACTTTTTTTTTCCCTTTATATAATTTTATTTTGCCAAGCTGCTTCATGTGACTATATCTTTGGGAATTATGATATTGAAACTTACCTTCTGCTTGATATATAATGGTTTGTAGATGGGAAAAAAAAATAGATAGGTAGACTAATAAATTGTTATGTTAGTTTAGTAAATATACTTGATAAACCTACATAAATTGTTTATGAAAATGCTTGACAGAGACAATAGTGCGCAAATATATAAATATATTGTTTATGAAAATGTTTTCTAATTATGACCACGCGCAACGCAAGCGCTACAAAATAAAAGGTCCCACTTTTACTTCCATTCGAAATATTCATGAGAGAGAGAGAGAGAGAGAGAGAGAGTAGAAGAATGACAATGGAAGTCGAAGACGATATGGTCACCCCCGGTGAGGTTTTGGGAGATTCCACTGAATTGATCGCCGGCAGAGGAGCGTATCTCGCCCCCAACGGCCGCCACATCCACGCTTCGCTCACCGGTCACCGCAACCTCATCCCTCCTCCATCCGATTCCACCGACAAGGTTAGGGTTTAAGGTTTTTTTCAAACTCCGTTTCCCTAATTTCTCTTTTCGTTTTTTTTAATCGATTTTTTCATCAATCAATTCGATCAACTCCTTCGACAAGGTTAGGGTTTTCAAAGTTATATTTCGCAGGTTTATGCGTTTAGGGTTTTAGCCTAAGAATTAGGGGTTTCAAAGTTCCGTGTTTAATATTTTTTTTTCCTTTTTTTTAATCAATGTTTTGTATGGATCAACTCCATCGACAGGGTTAGGGTTTTAGCCTCAAAATTAGGTTTTTTAAACTACAATCTTTATAAAATTTCCTTTGAACTGTGCTTTGCAGCGATTAACTCCTTGTACAAGGTTAGGGTTTAGGGTTTTAGTGTCAGAATT
The DNA here is from genome assembly GCA_012295165.1 of Asparagus setaceus. Lineage (NCBI taxonomy): Eukaryota > Viridiplantae > Streptophyta > Magnoliopsida > Asparagales > Asparagaceae > Asparagus > Asparagus setaceus. The sequence goes on along the minus strand of CM022702.1, from coordinate 59,439,802 downwards.
AGGTTTTTCTTTTTTATTCATAGCAAGAATTAGGTTTTTCAAACTTTGAATTTTATAATTTGTCCGTTTTATATGTTTTTGCAGCGTTCAGTTGTAGAAGTCATCGGTCACAAATCTCATGGCGCCGTCCCTGAGCCAGGATCCATTGTTATCGCTCGAGTAATTAGATTTTCTTTTGAAAACGTTATGTAATTTTTTTTTTGAAAATTTGTGAAAACGTGTTTATGGATCCTTTGATTGGTTATTTGACAGGTGACAAAGGTTATGGGAAGAATGGCTTCGGCAGATATAATGTGTGTAGGATCGAAATCTGTGAGGGAAAAGTTCACTGGCACAATTAGGTAGTTGCTGCAATGCTTATCTTAGAGAATTATCTTTAGGTTTTATGTTGGTGAATTATAAAATATGATTAAATAAACTTGCAAAAACCTTATTCTTGTTAGATTACCATATAGAAATTAGTAGAAACTTTCTTTATATAGCAATATGTCAGTTTTACGCCTTTATTTCTCGTTAATTATACTGAAAGAATTGTGGAAATTTTTATCTTTTAACTAATATGAAGCATATTTAAATTTGAGATGATGGAGGTGAATAAAAACTTAAGTTGTTGTACTTGTCCTCCCCCTAACTCAATTCACTGTCTTAGCTCGTATCTCTCGGCCTCTTTAGGGTATGTCTGACAACAAGCATGTATATTGAATACCCAATCTTAAATTTTTTAAAATGATGTACATGTTTTCTTTTGTTCTTTCTTTTTGTATAAGTGGGCAACACCTAAGTAAACTTTGAAACCTTATTTTCATATAGGCAACCAAATCCATTTTTTGTCTAATACTTAAACTTCTGATAGCACTGAACTTTAAATAAAAGATGAAGATAAGAAAAATTCTGACAGAAATTAAGTATAATATAAATATCTTATATCCTCATTTTGAGGTTTATATCTAAAATTTTGAACTTATTACCTTGATTGTAGTATAGGTTCGTTAGTAATTAAGAGATAAAAGACATTGAATGATGAACTCTTTTTCAAAATCTGCTTAAGGGTAAGGGTCTACTAAATCCAAAGAGGAATCTTTCAAGGATTTGTAATCACTAGCAACCAAATGAATAGGGCTAGGATCCTGGCTTAGATCGATACTAAAGTTCAGAGAATATTTTAGAGGAAAGAGAAAGTAATGTAAAAGAGTTAAAGAGTAGTAGGTAAGAGAGTGCTAAAGTCGGTTTAAATCAAATGATTACTTCAATGACTTCTTTAGTTAATCTCAATGTTCATTCATTTTCTGTTTTTACTACTTCCCTATTATAGCTTTGAAAAACAACACATTACTTATTGCAAAAGTTGAAGCGTTACTGTTGGATCATGAATGTGGTTAATTCAGTTTGTTCTCCTAAATGCATGTTGCAGTAATTTCTTGTAGCTCAAAGAAGCTTAAATAAATAGGATCCTCTTGTTAAAATTCTAATTTCTAAATCACATAACACTATAACAAAAGCATCTACTTTAATCCAATGACTTGTAAAAGCTCAAATTTTCCTCCATATCGGGCATATTGGGTATACAAACGTCACTAACATTACATCAAGCTCTAGTGCTATCAATGCACAAGGCACAATCAAGGTGCAACATCCTTGATACGCGCTATGCATAAGGCCATGCATGCTCCTGAATGAAGTGATGCACACACCACACACTTTTTTTTGAGAAGAATGAAACCCAATTTTATAATTTATACCAGAATTAAAGTTTTAAAATAACAATTCAATAATAAACCGGTTTAGAGAAAAATCCGTACATGTATCATCATCCTACCTACCAATAGGAATATATTCTTGAGTTTCCTCGTGTCTTAGTTAAAGTCTTATTTCTCTTTCAACTCTCTTTAAATTTAGGTCTACTCCCTCTTCCTCAAAGATGAAGCAAGAACCAATAGATGCACCACTTTAAGATCCTTAACCTTTGACCAGTAGATGCAAATTTAACTCATTTTGTCAGCTTTTGCTGCACTTTCTATGGTACTCTATGCTAAATCATTCTCCTCATGGATCAAGTCATTCTCTACATTGACAATACCAAATTTTTTGAACTAATTGCTTTTATCCACATCAATCGCCTTGATAGGGTCAATAATATTTCCCCAATAAAATCTCTCCTTTAGAGCTTGGTTATATTTGCAGTATACTAAGTTTGAGAACCTTCCAATTTATTCTCTTCTATTCATTTATCTACAATATTGAAATTAAACTAAACGTAATTGCTCAAAAGTACTGCAGTATTAAAACTTTGCCATACTAAAACTAAACTAAACATACTCACCCAAAAGCAAGGTTTTAAATGTCGGATGTCGGGTTCATGTCGACGGCTAAAATTCATGTCGGATAGCGAAAATTGGGGATATGTCGGGGGACATGAAAAAATATCGGATTGCTATATCGGATGGTGTGCATATGTGTAATATAAATATCATAAATGAAATCTAAACATATTTAATAAATTCTATTGTCTAAACATATAAAAAAGTAAATAACTTATGATGCTTAGGATTGATGTTGAAGGAAAGAGGTGAGAAAAGAGGAGTCCGATGCTGCGGTTAAGGAGAGAGATCACCCGATATTGATGTCGAAGGAACAGCTCGGAGAAGAGACCGATGAGATATCGAAGGAGAGAGAGAAGAGAAGCGACGAAAATGACTTCGATCTTTTTTTCCATTTCCCCAAACTGATCGAGTTTTGTCTTTGGAAGCAATATTAAGGCAATCAGGAATTTAAACCCAAACATGATTAGATAAACATAACTAAAAAAATCAGTCAATTTTTCAGATTGAAAAATCGACCGACATAGCCGACATGTCCCTTGATATATCCGCCCGGCATATCTGACATGTCCCCCGATATATCTGACATGAACCATGAAAACGCAATACGCATTAAAAAGCTCCATATCGTGTCGGTTGGCCCTTAAATCCGACATACATGGCGGCCGACATTTAAAACACTGCCCAAAAGTACTCAATTAATTTCTTAAAGGTAGAGGAACTATTTGTGACACGTTTTATGACAAAATTTTGTGAGTAAATTAAATTAACCAGAAGACTCCCACCAATCAATTGTCAAATTCAATAAAGCGATGTTTTATTTTCTAAATACTTTATTTTCTAAATACTTTGTTAAGTGGTGTAATTTGAAAATTGAAAATTTAAATTTAGAGAACCAATATATTTTTTACGTGAAGAGTTTTTTTTATATTTCTAATGGTTATATCTAGGCTAAAGACCCTACGTTGTCTTTAAATATAAGTTTGTCCCTCAATTTTATCTTACACTATGTTTGGGAGTTTAATAATGACTAAATTATCAGATTGGTATTTTATTTCGACCCTGTTTACCAATATGGTATTTTAATTTGCTCTGGCGATATTAAGGTATTTTATTTTGATCCCCTTTACCAATAAGACCCTTTTACTCGCCGGAGGTGAGAATTCCGGTGTGAATTTAGTTTTTTAATTGCATTTTTTGCATATATACCCTCTAAATTTTTCGTATTTGCAAATTTAGCTACAAAATCCTAATATTTGAAAAATTTCCCCTCAATTCTTCAATATTGGACTTTATAAGTTCTGCTAGATTAGGAGAAAATTATTAATATTGAAAATTTTACCCTTTTCTAATTAATTGGTCCTAATTATATTCTTAGTTGTTTCATCTTCTCCATCCATGGCTACCACCTCTCTGTCATCTACTACCTCATCCAACTCACACGCTACACCAACCACACCTCCTCGCCTCATCGTCCTTCGAACAATCTATTTGCATATACACCTCAAAGTTATTCTCTTTGTATCTCTTGTGAAGCAACTTGCCATGACCCTAAGTTTAATGACCATGGGTTCTCTTTTTTTTTCTTTCTTTGAAGTGGGCTTGTGTTGATTTTGACATCATTTAGTCTACTTGCTAGTCTCATTTACCTGAGAAACCCAAACTTCTTCCTTTAAACTCCAATTCCCTTGGATTGTACCTTGAAGACAACCATCAAACCCACAATCAATCTTAATCCCAAACTCAAACTCAATATGAAAAACCATAGTGAGGCTGCTGAGGGAAGAAGCAAGGGAAAAAGGTGTTCAAGATGGAGGTTTTGGCTTATGATCCAAAGATTTGATTTTTTGTTGTTGTTTTATTATTGACAGGCATTTTGGTTTTTTTGTTGGATTTTCTCAATTAGGAGGAAGATTATTTTGGCGGAGGTGAGGATGGGTTTAGAGGGTAGCAAACTAACAATGACTTCTAAAAAAGGAAGGTGGGTATGGGATATGAAGTTAATTGAGGATGATTAATCCTAACTAAGCAAGAAAGGGATATTTTAGCCACTATATACAAGATTTGTGGGGAAGATTTACAAGGACAAATTTTCATTGTAGACTCTTTTAGGAATTTAATTCCAAAAAATGATCTATTTCATATTTAATTACAAATTTCGACCCGGTTTCAGCCAGTTGGCTGAAATCAGGTCGAAATTTGAAATTAAATCTTCACGGGATTTCAAATCCCGTGAAGATTTGTGCTAATTACTGTAACTAAACTTCACGGATTTGAAACTCGTGAAGTTTATGGTTCTCGTTTCAAGATGGTTGTATTTTAAGTACGCTGGGCTGGGTAATTAGCACTAATCTTCACGGGATTTGAAATCCCATGAAGATTTATTTGCCAATTTCGACCTGGTTTCAACCAGTTGGCTGAAATCAGGTCAAAATTTGAAAATAAATTTGAATGGGGTCGAATTTTGGAAATAAATTCCTAAAAAGGTCTAAAATGAAAATTTATCCGATTTACAAATATGGAAGATTTGAGGGGTATATATGCAAATACCTCAATAAAAAAATTATATTCATGCCGGAATTCTCACTGCCGGCGAGAAAAGGGTCTTATTGGCAAAATGGGGCAAAAGAAAATATATTAATGTTGTCGGGGCAAATTAAAATACCATATTGGTAAACAGAGTCGAAATAAAATACCAATCTGGTAATTTAGTCGTTTAATAATGGAGGGGAAGCAATAAGAAGGGTTAACGAAATAGGAGATGAGAAGTAAAAGAAAGGGAAGGGGAAACGTGATATCATGTTTGGGAGTTTAGTTAAAAGAGGGGTATCATTTATTAGCTATGGGGTTCATATCATAATGGTTCGAAAATTTTCATCTCCTTACACCCTAATTTTGGGGAGAACCAAATCATATAGATTAGGGGATAAGTGAGATAAATTTTGTCACATCCCTTCCCCTCCATTCTCTTTGAAAAGAACTCGAAAATTTACTTTCCTTCCCCTCTCCTCCATTTAACCCCATCCAAACAGGGTGTTAATGCTCTTGAGAAACTATCATAATGGTTCGAAAATTTTCATCTCCTTACACCCTAATTTTGGGGAGAATCAAATCATATAGATTAGGGGATAAGTGAGATAAATTTTGTCACATCCCTTCCCCTCCATTCTCTTTGAAAAGAACTCGAAAATTTACTTTCCTTCCCCTCTCCTCCATTTAACCCCATCCAAACAGGGTGTTAATGCTCTTGAGAAACCATCTTATGAATGACATGACAAGTCATGACCTTTTCACCCTCCTTAATGTTTGGATGAGAAGAATATCGAATTTGAGTAATATCCAACTTTTCATGCAAGGGTCGATGCAAGTAAAAATCTATTCTTTAACAATGATGTTAACCAATATTTAGCTTTATCTTTAGCAAAGGAGCTTAGAATGGTCCCTTTAGCTCTATCCATAGCCTTATAAATATAACAATGACCTCACTATCCACAAGTTTGAATACACAAAGCAAAGGAGCCATGAGCTTGAGTATACAAACAATTTAGTTCCAAAGAAGACATTTACAATGATTCCGAATACTACCTTATTTGATCCTTTGCCCACTTTTCATCCGTTTTGGAAAACATAAACGCCTTTCTTAATTTAGATTTTGTTTATGCATAGTAACCAAAGTCGCAAAGTAGTTACGAAAGTCACCATCACTATAAAAATCCTTGCGATTTGTTCTACCTCATTGATTTCAACACGCACTATGGAGAAGCCAGGAATTTTTGTTTTGGGGGGGGGGAGTAAAACTATTATAATATGTAAGTTAAAAAGTAACCAAATATGATAATGTATAATGAAGTTTCATTTATGTAAACATGTGGAAGAAGAACTTGACACTGTTGAAAAAAGCTTCGTTTTTCGGCCGCATAAGTGGTTTGAAGGCGGAACCGGTACGTCATCGCTATGCTTTCATCGAAAAGCGCTATGCTTTCATCGAAAAGCGACCAATGAAGGTAGACATAGTGCTTTCTGCTCGAAAATGCGATATAAAGCTCGTAAAAGTGCTGGTAAGTGCTTAAAAGCGCTTTAAAAAACATGGATTTATACTATACCCGACCCGAATCTGATCCATTTTCCGAAGTATAACCTTCCGCTTCTCTCTCTCCTCTCCGCTTCTGCGACTCGAGACGAAAATAAATCTTAACCCTAACTCCCACTCTAGTCGCTTCGTCCACCGCCTCCAGCCAACTCTGCCACCTCCCACCACCAAATCCGCATCCAAATCCACCTCCAAATCTTTCTCCAGCAAGCCCCCCCTTCACCATCAGGACATCACCTTCTCTTGAGCCTTCATCGAAGCTCACAATCACTTTCTCCGGTCAATCTCCTCATCCTCCAATTGAAACCACTTCCTGCTCACAGTCCTCTGCTCCGGCCAAGGTTGTGGAAAGCGGAAAGCGGGGCTTTAGGCAAAAGCGCAAAGTAAAAAGTGGTCTAGTAAATATGTATAATTATTAAAAAACTTAAAGAAAAATCTAAAAATTTTAAAAAAGAATATTTGATGATTCATAGAGATTCTAAGCATAAAATAGACATGTAACAATCACAAATGTGACAAAGTACTGTACATAATGAAAAAACAGTAAAAATGATTGTTGGTGAAAATGACTGCTGTTTCGAGGCTATGAAGAGGACATCTATGATGAGGATGAGAATAGGTGGTGAAGAGGGCTGTTTTGGTAAGGAGGAGCTTCGCTATGGTGAGGAGAGCAAAAGGAGTTGCAAGAGCAGCAGGAGAGCAGGAGTGTTGTTTGGCTTTGAGGCGATGGAGGTTTGCTGGAGTTGGAGCTCAATCAAGAGGAGGCGGTGAGAGGCCGCGGGAGATGGAGTAGGATTGTTGTTGGAGCTTCGACAACGTATTTAGGGACAAGAGAGAGAGACAAGAGGTGGAGGCAGCGAAGCTGAGGTTTGGGTTTTTTCTAGATAGGGGAGAGAGATGAGAGGAGAGTCAGAGAACAGGGAGATTGAGTGTTTATTAAGTAAAACAAGTCGAATTCGGGTTGGGTCTCAACATAGAAATAAAAATCCGCGTTTTAAAAAGCGAATAAAAGCCTAAAAAGTGGATTAAACCCGCTATTGGCCGCTTTTTCAAGCATTTGGCCTTTTTCGCCCGCTTTTTTTGGCATTTGGTCGCTTGTGCGAGTGAAAAGTGTCATGTCTACTTTTCATCGCTGCTTTTGGCCAAAGCGTTGCGGATCTTAGTTGCTTCCGCTAGAAGCCCCGCTATTGTGCCACTATCGGGCACTTTTTAAAACACAGACTTTGACATGTTTATATATATTTAAACTGGATCATTTTTTTACTTGGCGTTTTTTGTCACTAAAGCCCCAAAAAGTTTGAGCATACCTCACCACTTCGCTCCACTTCACTCTGCTATCCGCTTTTTATAACATTGAACCTAGAATAGAAGTTTTACGAAAAAAATATCTTGATGAATGAATCGTTTCAACATATCCTCTAATCATTGAATCAACATGTTCCAATCTTCTAAACATTTAGAGAACAATATACATTATATCGTAGTTAGTTTCATATTTAACCAAAATCTATAAATTATTTATGCTGAATTGATGCAAAACACATTCTTACATGAGCATAAAGAGTATAGAGATTGCACCACAATTCTCATATTACAAAATTTATAATATTCTTCTAAGCAACAAATAAACTAAGTTGTGCTCGACATTCTTTCATTGAACTAAACTTGTCTATCATTGAATTTGTGCTAAATTTCTTGACAATTTCTTTTTCTATGTACAAGATCAAGGAATCATTCAATAATTCATTTTCCATTTTGATCCGAAGCTTTGTCTTCACTATCTTCATGATCGAGAATGTTCATTCCATAGTTGACGTTGATATGTGTAGAGCATGTACAAGCCTAACCAATCATCAATAAGTGGATATATTGTTGATTTTCTCGTTCTCGCTAAGTCTTGGCATAATTCTTGAATATTAGATAACTTTTATTATTTAGGATGATTAGAAACATCTTGATTGTAATGTTGAAGTTCTACTCCCAAGTGAACTAGTTCTTGCTCTATGAATTCTGAAGCATAATATTTTTCTCCTAATTTTCAAATATCATCAATTTTGAATGACATAAACCTCTCTTTAGAATCCAAAGCGGCGCTAAGAACAAGTAACTGCACTATATGCTCATTACATCTGCTATTTAGTTGCAATTGGTAATCAATTGACCCACAAATTGGTCAATTAAATGTAGGATAATCCATATACTTTAAAAAATCAACAACTTAAAAGGGGGGGGGGGTGGAATGCACCAAACCCTATTGCTCTCAACCTTATCCTTGTTAACAAAAATAATAGAAAAATAGAAATTGATGCACTTGACCTAGATTGAGCTAGCAAAACTTCCGAAGTCCAAGGGGTTTATGAAATGAAAAAAAAGTAAACAACTAGCTAGCTATAGTATGCTATGTATATAAAATATCTATCTCTCTCAACCCTAGCTACTACATATCCTATCTTCTTTCTCAAGAAAACAACTCTCAACCCCAGTGAAATCAACCATGGCTATTTGATTGGGCTTCATGAAGCTCCCTCATCTGGTTTCCAAAAGCTATGTAGTTGGAAGCCATCCCACCAAACCTTATCCTCTCATTGCCATTTCCATAAAAATCAATCCTAGAACATCACCTTCCTAATCACCAAACCCAACCCAATGTACAACTCCTTCAACAGCCCTATGGACAACAACCTCCTCACGCTTCAAGCCAAAAAGGGCACTAGTGGCAGCTAGTGGCAGTGAGGAGAAGGTTAAGTTTTATGAGCTATTATGATGGATTACAGTTCTTTGTATTGACCAATCAAAACGATGACGACGGGAAGAGCTATACAAACTTCTGCAGGAAAGTAAAGGACATTCTTTTGAACAACAAACCTAGATCAGATGTACTTGGTGAAATAGTTAATCTATATGAGGAATGGAGGTGGATGTGAGCTATCCTTGAAATAGGTACTCTAAACTGTGAGCATGAGACCCATGAGCTGGAACAACGTGACAATCTGGTGGAACATGATGAGAGAGAGAACCTTGTTTACCATCGAAATCTTGTTCGCGCACTTTAGGGAGGGAGGATACCTTGTTTACCATTGAAATCTTGTTCGGACACTGTAGGGAGGGAGAGGGAAAACCTTGTTCACACATCGTAGGTAGGTAGGGAGAATATCTTGTTTATCATTGAAGCCTTGTTTGCAGTTTGCACACCGTTTGCCGTTGAACCGAATCATGCTTCATTCATTGTGGAAGAGTCGAAGAACTGAACCACGGTTTGTTTTTCCACATTGTTGGCCTAATCACGATCAAATTTGGGGTATACTCTTCATCTGCGCTGTTGCCCTTAAAGTTGAAGAGGAAGCAAAGACAAAGAGAAAGCAGAAGAGATTCACGATTAGAATCTAAACCCTTATCCTAAGTGGTAAGAGGTATTTATGTTAACGGGTTAATGTGGTAATCGGGTTTGAGTTGAAAGGATCTAATCCCAAACCCAAACTTTAAGCAAAAGAAAATAAAATATAGATATTCCCTGATATGTTGCTACTTTTTTCTCGAAAGATATCCACGTAGCAACCCTCTCAAACCGACGTGTTGGCTGATATCTTCGACATGTCTACAGATATCTCTGACATGTCGGCTGCAATTTAAGACCTTGACAATGATAGTGATATAAACTATAATTTTTTTTAATATGTAGATAAACGAAGAAGAGAGATAAAATGGACAAAAGGCCCTAGGACTTAGTATACTCCACATATGGCCAATCTCTAAACGAGAGAAGAAAGATGTTCTTAGTAACTGGTCAGATGATGATGTGGAGAAAGATGACTAGACATTTAGACTAGTCTTTTGCTTTATTTTCTTGACTATTTGATTTCAATTGTATCACTAGTCTTGACTCTGAATGCAAAAGATTATAAACTTCATCGTTGTTGTTTGTGTTAAGATTTTTAAACTCTATTAACTTATCACATGAAGTTTATGTATCTTGATATTTTTTATCAAAATTTATGAACATGTTGCAATTGTCAGATTATTATGGAAATTAATGGGATATGGAGATTGGAATTTTAGAATTATATGGTACTAAATCGATTATTGATGTCTCAGTTGTGCATACATGTACAAATTCTATTCTTAAACTTGTTTATTATTCAATTATTTTAAAGAAACTGAGTTATTGTAAAAAATAGAACATTGCATTTCATTGTTATGAATGTGTTGCACACCTCATTTCATGCACATGACAAGCATCAAGGACTTTGCACCTCAACTGCGCCCCCCCCCCCCCACCCCCGCTTCAACACAAGACACTAAAATGAAACATGCTCAGAAACTCACACACCGAATCCGTTTGATGGAAGGACCCGCTTGCGCTTATGTTTGCTCAGATTAGTCTTTCCCTTTTGTTTGGATTCAATTCACAACCCTAAACCCAATAAAGACCACTCTAAACCCAATAAAGACCACTTCAAGGATAAAGTTTTGCTACTTTCTCCTTGCACTTACTTCGCGTGGCTCATTCATGAGGAATGTAACAGAAATCTCTCTAAGCATGTTGTTACTTTTTCTTGCATTCTCCTCTTCACCTTCTAAACCTTCTTTCTATCCTCTTTTTTTCTCTCTTCACGCTAGTGATTCATATTTGCTAGTCTCGGACATTATCAATTAGTATCAGCTGATACAAGACCCAAATATCGCTTATTTTTAACCTGAATTGCTCAGACGTGTTTCATCGTACATGCCTACAAATCTAATATGGTTGTCCGAATTTAATTTTTCGTCTTTGTCATGATATGAAGAACAAAAAGGGCATTAAAGTATGACCCTAACTCCCAACAGATTCATACATATGTGGATACTCCTTTATTACTTTGTCTAGAAAAGGCGTAAAAGCTGAACATCTTACACATTAGCTCCTATATGCAAATTCTTCTCTGCTTTCAGAGGTTTCACGCTGGCAATTGAAAGACTGAACTTACATCCAACTCCATTCTTAATTTGGCTATACAACCAGGTTTTGTAGATAGGAGAAGCGATGTCCAACCGAACATGCTTCGATTTATAGGGTCCAAAATTCTATATAATCTAAATGCGAGGTGGATGCATATGGTTGAGGTCAATTTTTTGATTGTCCAATACAGTCTTTTAGATTATTTCATATGCTAGAATTTGTAGAAATCCCGTTCTTTTTCATGAAAATTGACCTCTGTACCCTCTCGACTAATAAATTGTAGAAGTAAACTTATAGAACTCCAAATTGGAAACGCTGACCTCATATTGATTTAGACTACTTAGAATTGTCAGCTTCTGGAGACAAGCAATATTTGGGAATGCCCCGTCATGTGAAATGCGGTAATGGCCTTCAACAATGTGTGGATTTTTTTTAAAAGGATTTTAGGTTCCATAATTTTCATTTATGTTGGAAACTTTAAAGTAATTTAAAATTCTTTTTTAATTTTGTTGATGCCTACTCTTCCTCTTTGTACAACCAGGCAGCAAGATGTCAGAGCGACTGAAATTGATAAAGTGGATATGTACCAGTCTTTTCGCCCTGGTGACATTGTTAGAGCTTTAGTTGTATCCTAAAACTTAGATGCAATAACTGCATTTTTCTTCTTGCACAACATTTAGCATTGGATATTCTCGCTTATTTTGCACATGTTTAATCTTTTTTCTTGTTTTGTACACTTAGTCTTCTGTTCATCTGATTTTCTTTTTATATATAGCTCCAAGTTAGACATACATTTTTTTAATTATGAAAATATTTGTCATTTATATGTCAAGTTTCGCCCAAGAAATTCACCATTACACTATGGATTCCTACCAAATGACATTGCCAGTACAATCTTACAGTGTAGAGCCATGATGGTTGTGTTTAGCCTTACATTTCTTCAGTGCTCAGTTTGCTGATATTAAATATTTACCAAGCCTCTGAAAAGAACATGATACAATCTTCACCTCTGATATATCTGCTCAGGAGATCAAATTTCAGTATACCATAAGTTCTCTTGAGTTGGCTTTGTGAAAATTTACATATGTAGGCTTTAGCAATCACAATTTTGTAAACTCCCAGTGTGCAAATGGTTGGTTCAGTTTGGTTCAATTTTGTGTGTTCAGATGGTTTTAAACATTAGTTATGTAGTTTTTAAGGACGTCACAGTAAGGAAAATTAACTACTGAATAGAATAGGGAGGAAAATAAAATGAAAAAACATTGTGTGGGACATAGCCTAAGGTCCCTAATATATGTTTTATTTGGATCAGTTCCTCACAATATAGATTTCACTAGTTAAAGGTCTGAGAATATTCTATTAATTCTATTACTTTAGCACCTAATCTTAGTTGTACTAAACCACCCTTCCTTTCTCCAGTTGAACCTTAAAGCTCACCATTTTCTTTCCCTGTTGTTTCCCCTCATAGTTTCTCTCTTTATCTGAACTGAATCTAAGTTGCTGCTCCTCTTCTCCCTTGCTTAAATCCAAATGTAAATGCTCTTCATGTGTGTGTGACTGTGCGTGCACGCATACATGCCCCCCTTTGTGTGTGCACGCGAGACCACCCTGATAGTCACATCGGAAAGGTGTGCGTTTCACCACTTATATATCTTAGTAGCTCATTTTGTTAGATGAGATGTAACTCATGTCCAATGTCATGATATATGTATGTATGTTTATTACCCGAAATGTAATTCATTCTTCTTTTTATACACGCACTACATTCAATACTCTTCTCTGTCCTTTCATCTCCTTCATGTTCAAAACAAGTCATACCCAAAATGCTATGCATTCTCCTCTTATATATGCACTATATTACGATACTCTTTATCTGTCTATCCCTTCACCTCCTTCACCCTCAAAACAATGTATCCAATTTGCTTTAGTTCACGCATTTCTTAAAACCATTTATATTCACTCTAGAAAAAATCAATACAAAACTTAAATAGCTTAACAATTGAAATGCCTTTGATATCTACCAACTTATGATAAGGTTTAGCAAATATTGCACCTAAAACAGGAGAACATAGTTTAAAAGACCCTAACTTTTATTCCTATCTTCTCAGAAGCCTCCAACTTTTCTTTTAACTTAGGGATTTTCTTGTCCACAAAAAGAAAGTTGAGGGCTTCTTAGAAAAGAAGAATAAACTTAAGAGCTTAGCTGTTAAAGAGAGAGAGAGAGAGAGAGAGAGAGAGAGAGAGAGAGAGAGAGAGAACTAAGGGCTTCTTAGAGTAGGGAGAGAAAACTTGGGGTTTCTTTGTCAAAAATTGGAAGTTGGAGACTTATTAGAAAACAGAGAAAAAAAATTAGGGGCTTCGTAGACTATGTTCTCCCAAAAATAGCTATAGAACACTCCATCTCCGTGTAGTTATATTACTGCATTTGAAGAAATAATGTTGAATAAAAATTAAGATTAATGGAAAATTCAATCTTTGGTTTTGCCCATTTCCATCAGCCTTGAGAAGATGAGAACGAAGAGAGAAAAAGTTATGTGTAGACTTATCAGTTACACTACTATAGGGGCTTTGGTAACATTTAACAGTTACAACGCATTAATGCTTCAATCGGAAATAATGGTTAGCTAAAAGTTGGTAAAAAACAAATGGGTGAAATTGCAATTTGAAAATAGGGTTAGCTTTTAACAAGGATTATCAAGAAGAGGTGGACGAGAATTACAAATTACAATCGAGGGGTCCTTTAAGTACTAAGTATCCATTCATCCCATGATCGTGATGAAGTTTGTTTCATAATAAAGGCCTTGCTCTTGGAGTCGGATTGAAAAGTTATAGTTTTGAAAACAAGAGAGGAGAAACCAGAGAGGATCTTTGCTATCTTGAATGAGAAGATGGGGAGCTAGTGTAGAAAGGAAGGGCTATAGGGTTAGGGTAATAAGAGATGGTTAGGGTTGGTGGGCTCATAGAAGCCAAACGTGAGGTTTGGGTACTTAGTAGGGTAATGGGGTGAGCTATATGAAAATCAATTAAAATGTACTAGTTAATTCTGTCAGTTATGTTTTGTTATTTTGCTCAAAATGAATTGAACTTATAAATCCAATTTTTTTCCCAACTATATTACAAACCGAACTGAACCATATTTAACAGAAATAACAAATGAGCCTTGTTGGTTCATTCACATATTCAGTTAGAATTGAATCAAGCTATCCCATACTAATGCCTAAAATCCACCTGTTATCGATATGAACCCTGTCCAGAGCCTCAAACAATCGCTTACTATTTAATGTATAGTATATAGTAGGTCTTTTGGAGAGTGCAACTACAACTTTGCTTGATAGTTGCTTGCTCGATAGGTCTTTTTTTTGTGGAAACACGACATACAACAAAACAGACATGCATATCATGACAATTGATTTGGGATATTAAATTGGCGGGCTTGGGTGGGTATGGACGGACCATATATGGGTGGGCGGGTTTATGGCCATTTGCCTATTTGTGGCCCATTTAGCATTTGCTAAATGGATCGATATTTGCCTGCCCATTTGATAAGCGGGTTGGGCATTTTCTCATTCAACTACAAAACTTTTGGTGGGCTTTTTGCAAACTTTTGGAGGGTTTTTTACAAACTTTTAGTGTCTTTTTGCAAACTTTTTGGGGGATTTTTGCAAACTTTGGAGGGGGCTATAGGTAACATATATAGCAACAATGCACAAACACGAGTAGCCATTGAGAAATACATTGTGACATAAATTTAGCACAATAAACAATAATAATTAATCTATCAAGTGAAAACTCATTATGCTCATTGAGAAGATGTATAAATCTCACTTGGAGGTATGGATTCAATAGGTACTGTCTGTAATGGAGTGATACTACCCATTACATTTATGTAGGCAAGTTTTTTATATAAAGATTCATAACATAAAGGCTATAATATAAGTCATACTATTAGACAGATATAAAGAGCTCTTTATCACAATTTAATTATAAAAGACGAATTGGGATCACATAATACAATTTGATTATTTTAAAAATCAACGTATCGATTGCAGAAAAAAGTTTGAAACACGATGATACTTTATGAGAGCTCAAACATGCAAGGGAAGAAACTGCATCCGGAAGTAATTACTCTGATTTTAAAATATGGAGAATACACAATGGCGATGTAACACAAAGGTAATTGGAAAATATTCTAATTTCCCTGCATCAAGGTAAATTGCAAGAATCAAACAAAATTTACTATGTTTCGTGCAACTTTTCATTAAAAAATATCTAAAGAGGGGAAACTAGTAAAAAGACCATAACTCCAAATTAAAAATGTAATCTTTCACCTAAATGCCTAAAATTAATCCATAAAATCACAACTTCCCCCCAAAAATAAAAACTTATGTACAATTACAGTGTACGCAACAAAAAACACGTTTCTAATTATAACGATCTTTCTCTTAATTATACATGAAATAGAAGATCAATGCATCTGTTTCGCCTAGACTGACATTAGAGCTCGGCACAAATTGGTGACCATATCCTTTGGAGGTGACAGGACTCCAAGATAGGGTTGAAGAGAGGCAACAAAATTGTGATGATGAGGCACAATAGAGGGGGGGAGTCTCTAGAGGAGAAAATCGGCGAGAGGGATTGAATTAGGGTTTTTGAGGAGAGATTTGGGTTTGTGAAAAATCTCGAGAGAAGCGCAATCGCGTTAATGGAGAGGAGAGGAGTTAGCGATTGAGAAAAAGGAGAGGAGTTTGGGTTTTGGGTTTGAGTCACTAGGTAGGCAGATAGGCCCTCTGCTTGCCCATTTAGTGCCCATTTATTATTTATTGAGGTGGAACTAGTCCTTAGGCCCATTTAACAATAGAATGTGGTGGGTCAGATAGTCGGCGGGCCAGTTGGGCAAATGGGCATGGGTCAAAATTGCCATCCCTAAATTAATCAAAATCAGAAGAATACCTGAAACATTTTTCAATCCTCAACGATGTCATCTCCCAAGATCTATCGAAAAAGCTTTCTCAAGAGAGAAAGCCTCCAACTGAAATCCATCTGTCACCAAAGAGGAGCAATGCAAAGAGATATGATCTTTCTGTTTTTCTTATCATCTCTATTAGGCTTCATATGAACCATATACATAAGATTAAACTAGCCTTATGGATAAAATTCCTAAACAATTTAGGATTGTTCAAAAATCCAATCCATGATAATTAAGGATAAAATAGAACTGTATTGCATGTGTCTCTCCTAGTGTCATTAATGGGACCAATTGGGTCCTATATCGAGAAACAATTATTAATCAAATTAATAATATTAATTAACAGTCAAAATCCTATCCGACCAACTGTTCATAAAACTCTTCTATAATACGAGATTAATTATTCATAAATAATATTACCTTACGTTCAGTCCCCTCCAGTATCAATTTAATTTAGACAACTTTATTGAGCAGGACAATTCACCTAGTTGCTAATGCCTAAATTTGCAATCCCCATAAACATTAAAAATCATTTAAAATGTCAAAATATTTTATTTTGTAAAAAATAAATTTGAAAACATTTTCCAAGACCACCCGTCGACGGTAGTTTAGTAACTTCATGGGATATGCATAATAAATTAACTCATAAAAAATGAGCATATTGGACCCTATCTAGATATCCATCACTTCCCTAAATGAAATCTAGTAAAGCAACGTTTCTGGTTGTGTAGCACTTGTAAAACAAGTTTAACCATCACATCAAAGCATTTAAATTATCAAAATCGGAAATGACAATATCATCAAGGGACCATGTCACAATGTGAATTCTCTATCTTAGGTGACTAGTCCTAGAGAAGTCAAATGCTGTCTAGTCACATCATAATGCGTGCTTATGATATACACTCGAGGAATCTCCATTCCTGGTGGTTAAGACCGACCACCACATCTCACATATCGGTTTCATGCATAATAATCTGTTATAACTCCTTTACTAGTTATAAGTTAAGCATAAGTTTAAGAAATATGTAAGTTAGATCACATCCCCATGTAAGTGACCATTACAATGCATGATCTAATGAAACAATTTCTAAGGATAATATAAAAATTATATAATTAATACCCAAAGAATATGTGCAACAATAAAATCTTTATTAATATTCAATAGTATTACATAATTTGCATTGGCTGTGTAAGCGCATATTATACTACACTAGCATCCCCTAAACACTGCATGCGTCAATCTTTTCCTTTTATTCTCGTGTCCTTCGTGCACAATTATTGAATTATTGCTTTCTTATGAAATAAATAATATACTCAAGATAAATATTATGAAACTTAATTCTTGAATCAAGCTCTCTCTTGGAGATGCAAGGGCATATTACCTTTCCACTGCAAAGAATGAACTCGGAGTTGTATCCGCACAAAGCATAACAGGTAATACCTTGATGTTTTCCTTTCTGTTATTTCATTGTAGGATATCGATTCTTTGGACATGTTAGCCGATCTTTAGAAACTAATTAATTATTTCTAGCCATTAATATCATAATTTCATTGACTTGACTGCTTAGCTACGAGTAATGTGCCAAAATGCAGAAAGCGGAGAATAGTTAAAAGTAATGTTTGCAGCTGTTTTACTGTAGGGAAGAGAAACTGTGAGATTTGGCACTCTGAGTATATGGTGTATAAGGAAGAGAGTATTTAGCTAAGCGAGGAAGAGGCATGTGATTCACTTCTTTGTCTTGGGTCTGGCAATGCTATTTTCACAGCTAAAGTACACAGCTAATTTAAATGGATTCAGTGTCTGCAACTCTAGTGCAAACCAATCTAAACCAAAAATATGAATTATAGATAAGACTCTCTCAACTACACCCTTAAATTTTTTTAAAAAAAACTATCAAGGTAGATATATATGAGAATTTTTTATATACAATAACTATTATGTTCATATAGTAGGATAGCATATAATATATTAAGAATGGTTTCATGATACCTATCATTTTTTATACCTATAAGTTTGGCATCTTAAGAAATTTCATTGACAGCTTGTTTTATTTATACTCAGGTGGTGCCATGATACCAATCAGTTGGACAGAAATGCAATGCCCGTTGACTGGCCAGATTGAACAGAGAAAAGTTGCAAAAGTTAATTAGCTATCATACTCCCTTGAAATGAAGGGACGATAATCTCAGATGAGCGGATTTCCAGTTGAATAGTAAGTAACTTTTCTCGTAGTTCTTGTGTTAGAGCTAGTAGATAACGTTTAGTGAAGGAGCTTTCATAACATATATATAAATTAAAAGGGGGGAAATCGAAGATGGGACATGTTCTAGTTTATTATTATTCGTGTTCCCATATGCCTTTATTTGCTACTCAAATTTTCTTATTACCTATTGATGGGAGTTCCCTTTTGGTATTCCAGGGTTTTAGAAGCGATGGCAGTAATGGTCTCTCAACGGAGCAGGATAACAACGGTTTCATTGATTGCTGTCGCGGTAGCAAGTAGTGACATTGACAGTCAGCAATATTATGTTTATTACCTTCATTGTATTGTACGTATATGCGCAGAGCTGTCTTATATTTGATTTCTTTGTGTCCTGGTCTCCTGAACCCCAACCGCTGCATTATATGCAATTACTGTAGGGAAGACTTTTGGTTGTCAACAGATCCAGTAGGTTGGTGAATCTAAAGATAATTGATGGGGAAAGATGAATGAAGCTTATAGTTGAATGAAAGAGGCGAGGCTTGACCCCTTCAGACTTTTTCTCATGAAAGTGAACGATAAGAGTATGGGGGTACGCTGTCTTTGGATCAATTGCATGATGAAAGAACTGTACAATTATTATCTGAGATTTTCGTCCTGCGTGATTGAAGCTGAGCACTTCAGAGCAGTAACTTTACTAGCGTAGTTGCGAACGTTAAACTACTGATTTATGTTTTGTGAGCGTGTGATACTGTGATTTTGTCATTGATGGGAACTTCTTTAAAATGTCTTTCAACTGCAATCATATTACACTTTTAATCATTATAGTTCAAAAAGTGAGATAGTTTTAGAAAAATTGTTTCTGGAAAAAAGTGATAAATTGCAGCCATCACAAACTGGAGTGATTCACACAAAACTATTATAACATCTTTTATTTTGAAAAATGTCAAATATTTGTGCTAAACTATCATAAGATCAGGAAAAATATATTAAAAGAACTGTAGAATTGCTAGATATGTTTTGTACAAGTTTGTTCGTATATTCATTACATATTTTCTAATATTATTTTATACTTATTTTCTACATTATTCTCATAAACTGGATGGGTCGGTAGATAAAATAGCAAATTGGACCTTTTATCCATAGCATTATAAACTGGATGGGTCGGTAGAGAAATTTATTCTTAGTAAAAGATAAAGATTTTTTAGTATATTTACTACAGTCAATGTACTAATAGTTCCCCAAAGTTTTGAAATGCAACTCCAAATTCGAGAGAGCGTTATGCAGTAATTTTGCAATCAACAAAAATATCTAAAATAAGTGCAACCTGTAATAATATTATTTTAAGGGTCCAAACGAAAACGTGAATGATATACAAAGTTTCCATAAAAAAAGAAAAAAGAAAAAGAAAAAGAAAGAATGAATGAATGAGTGAGTGATACACAGAGGTAGCATGGTTATTCCTTTATGTAATCGCAACTAATTTTTTATAAAAGTTTACCGCATAGGATATTTCTATGCGGGACGCCAGAAGTCTCGGGCCGTAATCGAACAAAAACTGTGGACTATAGTCCCGCAAGTTGGGGGATTTTTGCAGTCGCATACGATTTATTTATGCGCACAATTCTGTAGAAATATTTAGTTCTTATTTTATGCGACGCGGTCTTTGTGCGCTCGAGCTCAGCAATTTCCGCGGGACCCACAGCACGCTAAGGGGAAATAGAGCGTTGAGCTAATTGGTTTTTTTTAAAGTGAAAAAAAGCTCAAGTGCAATTTGGATGTACTAAATTGAGTTTTTCAATTTCTTTTTCAAAATAAAATCGTTTACTTTTTAATTAATTAATTAATTAACCTTATTAAATTCTTAGTTATTCAAAAATATAGCAATTAATAGATTTTTAATCAAAGTAATTGATTTTATTTTTTAAAATAATATAGTACCTGAGTTTTTATTTTTATTTAAAAAATGATGTACTTATATTTTCTTATAGTATGCTATGTTTTATGATCTGTTTTGCTTTCATTTTGTTATAATCCATAGTAAATAAAAATTAGCTGTTATATATTATGCAATATGCAAATTTTTGTTATGAACTGCTCTACTTTTTTATTTTCTATTTTCATTTCAAGGGAAATGAGTTTTTTTGGCTTTATACTCTTCATTTTCTTCTTCTTAACTAGGTGAAATTAACTATTTTCCGATTCGTCGAGGAGTATCCCTTGCATACCTTGTCATTTATTGATAAAAAATTTCAAGACATAAATTTAAAAGATGCACAATCCATCTGATAAAGAACTTGAAGCATGTGAAACATGTTGCCCTTGTCAACTGTGACATTGCATGAAGAAGGAAATGTTTAACATGAGAGGTTTAATATTGGAGAGTACCCTTCTTCAATCAAGTAACCATCTTTTGCTATATTTTAATCCTACTTTTCACTAATTTCACTAATTAATTTAAATCAACAAGCGTGATAAGACCGAATCCTAATGGATAAGGCTTGAAGAAATGAACTGACCAAGACATTAGTCTATATAATAATGATTTAAAATAAATAAATAAATAACTAAAAGACTACCTGAAGACCAGAGAAATTCTAACATCTACACCAGATCCTTGCTCCACAGAAACTTTATCTCTTGTATTCTCTTTTGATAATACCTTGTTTTTATTTCTCCTTAGCTTTTTCCAAACAACAGCAGTTTGTCCTTTCCTTGTTCAAACCAAACAAACAAAAAGTAGCTTTCCCTCTGCATCTCAAATAAAGAATTCACTCTTGATCCGTACACAGCACTTCTACTTTATAAAACTCACATATTAACCCATATTCCATAAGCTATCCTTAAGGTACCATGTGAGATAATGAGTGTATTTTCTCACTTTGTTGACTGCCTTAAAACTAAATGAAGACCAAGTCATAATTAGGAACTTTAGTACCCTCTTCTGTTATATAAAGCTCTCTCTTCACAACCTCATCACAGCCAACATAAGACAAAAATAACTCTCCTTCCTTCTTCATCTTTTTTTCCCAAAATCCATGGCTACAGGCTCCAACTCAAAACCTATACAATATGATGATCATGATCCTGCTAAACTCACCATAATAGTTGAGAGAAACCCCTCAGAATCGCGCTTATCCGAGCTGCGCATCAAGTCATGGCCAAAGTGAGTTTCCTATTTCTCTTCATATTCTCTTTAAGAGGTAAACAAACTTATACAGTAGCTCGAATAATGAAACCTGAAACAGACCTCTAATCCTGCATATTTATACTAAGGGGTAATTACACATCAACCCTTATAGTATTGTGTTGTGCCACTTATCACCAATTAGGTTTATACAAGCATATAAACACCCCCAGGAACTGAACATTGTTCACATTTGAATTCAACAATCCAGGGGTTTGCTTGCAACATTAATAAATAAATAGGTTAAGGGATACTACAGGATAGTCTATCTGTCTATATCAAACTTAAAGAGTAATAAGTGGCACAATACAATATTACAAGGGCTCCATGCACAATTAACTCTCGTATGAAACTAAAAGTTCAGTCATAAATTGAGATGTTTCCATACATTTCTTCTGTAGGTGGAGTTGCCCTCCAGGGAAATTCTCTTTCAAGTTTGATGCAAAAGAAACATGCTATCTACTCAAGGGGAAGGTCAAAGTCTACACAAAGGGATCTTCAGAGTGTGTTGAGTTTGGAGCAGGAGATCTTGTGATCTTCCCCAAAGGACTTAGTTGCACTTGGGATGTCTCTGCGTCTGTAGACAAACATTATAAATTTGATTCCTCTTCTTGCTAGCAATCTCCTCTTTCTTCCATTCTGCTATCAACTTTCTTCAAAGTTCCTCTTCAAGTGTAACACTTCTCAATCTAAAGCTGATAGTAGCATGGATATCCTCAAAATTGAACTGCTTAAAATAGTTCTTATTCACACAATTGAAGAACATGTAAATTACTTCTCTTTTGAAAGTCTTCTGAGATTGAGCTCGTCCACGATCACTTGTGGAATTTAGGACTGGAGATCAAGAATGACCGTCCTAGAGGTTGGTTCCTTCTCGTTGTTTCTTGTCTTCAAGTCCTTCATTCATTTGCCTTAGTTGAGGTAAGCAACTAATGTTAGATCTGAAGGATCTTTAAACATGATTAATCCAAAGAGATAAACATCATAAGTCTTGAGGCAATCACGAATCCATGATTTGGATCTTGTGTGGATTGATGGATCTTCTAATCTTAGGGTTCTTCTCTTCCTAGATCTCTTTTAGATGGGGTAAAAGAGATGAGAATTCTTATATTAACCCTAGATTAGGGACCATAACCCCATATATATAGGTGTTGCACTTTTACAATTTGGCCCCTCATCAAATTGTAATTACAACCTGGTATCTGCACATTTAGCTCATAATTTATTTAAATACCCATTAACCCAACTTGATTGATCACTTTAGTGGGTTAGCTTTGAGAGATAGCACTACACATTAATGTAACATATGTGCCCACAAATAGATTTAATTAGATTTAAATCTAACAATCTCCCACTTGGGCACCATATGTTTCCTTAAAATGTGTATAACCTTATGAGCTCAAAATTGCTATCACTAATAAGGGTATTTCCAAACAATCTCGTCCATCAACTATATCAATATAGGATCAAAGCGTCGTCGCCACATTTATCGTGACTAAACCCATCAATGGTCACAAATACTAATACAGTCAAATGACATAGATCAATCATGGATGTGCAGATGAAAATTACATGCAATGTGATGCATGCATGCCTATTTTCAACCGGTCCTACCTTAAACTTTAGTGAGGTCATCCTCAACCATAATGTAGCGAGTGTATAATCCGAATACTTTATTCGACGTAAAATAACCAAACATAAATTTATTCGAATTCTCATAAAGCAATAAAATCACAACTCCCACTAAAACATGATATCCTCAAATATTACAACACCCATATGAGCGGTGTGCTCATGAAAGACCTTGGGTGGTAATCCTTTAGTAAGAGGATCGGCTATCATGGAGTTTGTCCCAATATGCTTTATGGATATCCGACCACTCTGTACCCTTTCTTTCACAACTAGGAACTTAATGTCAATATGTTTTGACTTAGTTGAGCTCTCGTTGTTATTGGAATACATTATCACGATTTATTGTCACAAAATAACTTTAGTGGTCTTTCAATATTTTCCGTATGTGTACCAAAGGACAAAATTTTGCAACCATATTCCATGATTGGATTCCTCATAGCAAGCTACAAATTCTGGCGCCATAGTGGAGGAAGCTACAAGTGTCCGTTTGACACTTTTCCATGATATAGCTCCTCCCGCTAACATATAAATGTAGCTGATGTAGACTTTGCTATCTTGGCATCCAAAGAAATCGAATCGAGTACCCAATGACCTCCAACCGATCGATTTCGTATGTGAGCATATAATCTTTTGTTTTCTCAAGATACCGCGATAACCCTTTTGATCGCTATCCAATGATCCATACCGTGGTTGCTTAAGTATCGCCTAACATACCAACAATATGTATCGGTGCGTACATACACGAGCATACATTAGACTCCCTACGGTGAAGCATAGGGAATCTTACGCATTTCTGAATTTCAAGATTACTTTTAGGGCGATTGAGACTGAATTTATCTCCTTTAGCAAGGGGTTTCACAGTGCGCAATCTTGCATGCCAAACCTTTTGAGTACTTTATCGATATAGCTCTTTTGAGATAATCCAAGTATACCTCGAGAACGATCTCGATGTATCCGAATTCCTAATATAAAAGCGTCCCCAAGATCTTTCATCTCAAAATTCTTTGATAGAAATCTCTTGATTTCGCAACAAGCCTATATCATTAGTGGCAAGCAAAATGTCATCCACTGAACCGAGAAAAATATACTTACTCCCACTGAATTTTTGATATACACAATCATCAACAATATTCATCTCAAAACCAAACGAGATAATTATTTGTTGAAACTTGTGGTACCATTGACGAGGAGCTTGCTTGAGTCCATAAATGGATTTCCTTAGTTTACAAACCATATTCTTTGGGTCTCCGACACAAAGTTTTCGGTTGTACCATATAGATCATCTCATCAATGTCTCCATTGAGAAATGCGATCTTAACATCCATTTGATGTAACTCAAGATTGAAATGAGCAACAAGTACCATGATAGTCCCGAAGAGTCTTTCGATGAAACCGAGAAAGTCTCAGATAGTCAATGCCTTCCTTCGAGTATAGCCTTTAGCTACAAGACGTGCTTTATACTTTTCCACATTACCATTTGCATCCGGCTTGGTTTTAAATATCCATTTACAACCAATTGGTTTTGCACCTTCGGCAATGGGACAAGTTCCCAAACCTTATTGTCTTGCATAGACTTGCCCTCCGCATCAGCCTCAGTATCATTGGGAAGCTAGCATCCTCTCTCTTCATCTCTTTCACCATCACTGGCCTCAGCTCCTTCACCAGTGGCCTCGTCTTTCCATAGTGAACTGTCAATCTTCACATATACCACACCGTTGGGTTTTATGTCATTTCCCTAACTTCGGTATATTTCTATTTAATAGATATGCATTTTAGTTATTTTTAGACAAAAGGAACATAATAACAATTATTAATATCTAGTTATTGAAATTCTTTCTTACCTTACAATATTCTCTCATTACAATCTCATCATCAATAAATATCACCTCGACAATGTTATTCCATGATATGCCACTAGTATTTAAGGCAGCGTAAGTGCAAAGGTATCCTTTGAACTTAAAATTTTTGCGATGATTCATTTTGGTATTTTAATGTATAAATTCTCCCAATTGCTCTACTCCTAATTTTGTAGCATATATTCACATAAGCATTTGAGACAATTATAGCATTAATTTTGTCATTTTCTTTATCACAATTTTTCATATGATAATTCATGATTCCTCATGATTGTTTATTAAAATTAATAAGAATTAATAATACTAAAAGATAAAGAATTTTGATTTTATTTAATAATTTTGATTTTATTTAATAATTTTGATTTTATTTAATAATTTTGATTTTATTTAATAATTTTGATTTTATTTAATAATTTTGATTTTATTTAATAATTTTGATTTTATTTAATAATTTTGATTTTATTTAATAATTTTGATTTTAATTTCAAGATTACTTTTAGGCACCGATTGAGACTGAATTTATCTCCTTTAGCAAGGGGTTTCACCGGTCGCAATCTTGCATGCCAAACCTTTTGAGTACTTTATCGATATAGCTCTTTTGAGATAATCCAAGTATACCTCGAGAACGATCTCGATGTATCCGAATTCCTAATATAAAAGTCCCCAAGATCTTTCATCTCAAAATTCTTTGATAGAAATCTCTTGATTTCGCAACAAGCCTATATCATTAGTGGCAAGCAAAATGTCATCCACATACGAACCGTAAAAATATACTTACTCCCACTGAATTTTTGATATACACAATCATCAACAATATTCATCTCAAAACCAAACGAGATAATTATTTGTTGAAACTTGTGGTACCATTGACGAGGAGCTTGCTTGAGTCCATAAATGGATTTCCTTAGTTTACAAACCATATTCTTTGGGTCTCGACACAAAGTTTTCTCGGTTGTACCATATAGATCATCTCATCAATGTCTCCATTGAGAAATGCGATCTTAACATCCATTTGATGTAACTCAAGATTGAAATGAGCAACAAGTACCATGATAGTCCCGAAGAGTCTTTCGATGAAACCGAGAGAAAGTCTCAGATAGTCAATGCCTTCCTTCCGAGTATAGCCTTTAGCTACAAGACGTGCTTTATACTTTTCCACATTACCATTTGCATCCGGCTTGGTTTTAAATATCCATTTACAACCAATTGGTTTTGCACCTTCGGCAATGGGACAAGTTCCCAAACCTTATTGTCTTGCATAGACTTGTACTCCTCATTCATGGCATCAATCCACTTTTGAGAGTTAGAACTTTTCATGGCCCAAGGAAGTTGATTGGATCATCTTCCATCATTCCATTACTTTCCTCATGTTCTTGAAGAAATACAATATAATCATCCTAATAGCATTTCTCCTTTCTCTCGTGGATCTCCTTAATGGCACGGTTCTTGAGGTTGTTGAGTTTGTTCTTCTCGAACAGGAGTTGTTCAATATTGCCTTCTTGAGGTTCAATTCATTTCTTGAACAATAACAGTATAGGTACTTGAATATTGTCGAAATGACTGTATGGATTGGATTTAAAGCCAATTCCTCCTCAAAGGCAATGTCTCTAACCTTATTTCTCCCCAAACTCAACATCCTCAAAGAATGTTGTTGTTCCGCCTCAAAATATTCCCGAGTGTGGGATCATAAAACTTATAGCCCCTGGATCGCTCGTAATACCCAATAAAGTAGGCGCTAAGCTGTTTTGGAGTCCAATTTCTTTTCATTTGGCCTATAAGGCCTTGCCTCATTGGACATCCCCAAATATGTAAGTGTTAGACTGGCTTCACCACCAAAGCTCATAAGGTGTTTTAGCAACCGCTTTACTTGGTACTCTGTTAAGAATGTAAGCTGCAATTTTAGTGCTTCTCCCAGTGACTCGGTAAAGAAGAATGAGCAATCATACTTCTTACCATATCCTTAAGAGTCTGTTTAGTCTTTCAACTACACCATTCATGCTAGGTGATCCCGGCATGGTGTAACGTGGGACGATCTTGAATTCCTCTAGGTATCTAGCAAATGGTCCCGACGTTGTTCACTGAACCATCATATCGCCGTAGTACTCACCACCACGATCGATCTAACGGTTTTAATCTTTTATTGAGTTGGTTCTCAACTTCACCTTAAAAGCTTTGAATACGCCCGAGACTCGGATTTTTCTTTAATGAGATATAGGTACCCATAACGTGAGTAATCGTCTATGAATGATATAAAATATTGTTGACCATTCCAGGATGCCGTAGGGAATGGCCCACAAATATCTGTATGTATCAATTCTAAGACGTCTGAAGATCTGTTGGAACCTAATCTCTTAACTTTAGTCTGCTTTTCCCTTGATACCAATGCATACATCAAAGTCTCGTAAAATCAAGGGAATCCAAAATACCATCGACACAAGACGCCAACTCTACCTTTTGAGATATGACCCAAGCGCTTGTGCCATAATGATGTGAATTTTCCTTATTTAATTTACGCTTAGTACCACGGATTCCACATTTAGGGTTTCATTATAAGAAGCAACTGTATCAAGCAAATATAGGTTATCAAAAGTACTCAAGAAATCAGTTCCCACAATATTTGAATTTAAAGATAAGCTAGCCTGGTTATTTCCAAATGAACAATAATAACCTGATTTGTCCAATAAAGGAATAGAAACCAAATTCCGTCTAAAAGACGGGACTACAAAAGTATCTTTCAAATCCAAATAGGAACCAGTTCCTAACAATAACCTAAAGTGCCCAATTGCTTCCACATCTACCGATTGTCCATCGCCCACAAAGATGTGTCTTTCACCATCACTTGGCTTTCGGAGCTCAGTAACCCCGCATAGAAACACTTATGTGAGTAGTAGCCGAATCTAACCACCAAGTGTTTCTAGGTACCGAGACTAAATTAACCTCGAATCGCACCAAAGTAAGGAACGCATTCTTTTGACACGCCAGCGTGATATTTGGTACAATCCTTCTTTACGTGTCCGGATTTGTTGCAAAAGAAACAACCCCGATCATCCTTATGTTGTTTCTTCCGAACCGACCCTTAGCGCCTTCTTTATCATCCTTTCTTTTCTTGCCCTTATCCTTAGGGGCATAAGCCAAATGAGCACTTTCAGCCTTATCTTGCTTCAATCGTCTTCTTCTTGCACACGGATGAAATGAGCTCATTCGAGTCCATTTCTCCTTTTGACGCTTATAACCGACCTTAAATTGATTAAATTGTGCGAGGAAGAGCAATGAGAACGAATGCACTAGTAACTCGTCACAAAGATCGAAGTTTTAGTGCCTTAAGTTTTGAAGCAATATGAGACATTTCCATAATGTACTCCGGATATTTCCTTTGCCCTTATACTTCATTGAAATCAGCGAGCTAAAAGCGTGCTTGTTTCTACCTTATCGCTTTTAGCAAAACGCTTCTCAATTCGGCAAGGAAATTTTGGCTTTAGTAATCCCTTCTGATTCTCGTGCCCCTAAAGGCTTCCTAATGCCGCTTGATGATCATGAGACTCATGCGATTTGAACGCTCTCACCTCTCATACTCCTTCTTTGCATCGAGTGCTTTCAGTGAGAGGTTGGGGTTGTTCAGTTCTTAATGCAAGGTCTAGATCTATGACCAAGAACAATTAAAATGTTCTCTTTCCAAACCTTGAAATTTATCCCATTTAGCATGGGAATTGAGTTGATGTTAGCGTAAATTGATGCCAGATGCATTAGCTGAAATAAACAAAAGATTTCACATTAATAAGCGTAATTAGTAATCAATAAAATTCAAATAATGACATATCCCCATCCAAGATATCTTGTACAACATTAATATCAAGTCTTTGGACAAGAATATTAACCTAGTGATATCTTGTTGCAATGATCAAACATCGACAATAACACATGTCAAACAACAAACCCATCTTTGGATTGATTTGTTATCCACATGTAAACCTTATAATTGTCACGCTTATCATCGCAGATGATAGCCTAAATAAATATTAATCTTCCTTTGGGCCGATTAAATATCTACTCGGAAAAAGTATACACACAACCATCTAACATCCTTCATGAACAATCTACACAAGAGAGGTTACTTTGGCAACATCTTGCTTCAATTAATCATTTAGAATGAGAGACCAACTTAATTCCTTAGTGTCATAATACTTGAATGAAATAATTGATTAACACCGAAATTTAATTGAGTTCGAATCATGAGGTTCGACTTGAGTTCGAACGGCGAGGTTCGACTTGAGTTCGAACGGCAGGTTCGACTTGAGTTCGAATCATGAGGTTCGACTTGAGTTCGAACGGTGAGGTTCGACTTGAGTTCGAACGGCGAGGTTCGACTTGAGTTCGAACGGCGAGGTTCGACTTGAGTTCGAATCATGAGGTTCGACTTGAGTTCGAACTGTGAGGTTCGACTTGAGTTCGAACGGCGAGGTTCGACTTGGCGAGGTTCGACTTGAGTTCGAACGGCGAGGTTCGACTTGAGTTCGAACGGCGAGGTTCGACTTGAGTTCGAACGGCGAGGTTCGACTTGAGTTCGAACGGCGAGGTTCGACTTGAGCGAATCGCTCGAATTGAACGAAGTTCGGCGAAGCAAACACGAGGTTCACTAAAATATGAGGTTCGCCAAAATGAACCGAGGTTCGCCAAAATGAACCGAGGTTCGCCAAAAGACGAGGTTCGCCAAAAGATGAGGTTCGCCAAAATGAACCGAGGTTCGCCAAAAGACGAGGTTCGCCAAAATGAACCGAGGTTCGCCAAAAGATGAGGTTCGCCAAAATGAACCGAGGTTCGCCAAAAGACGAGGTTCGCCAAAATGAACCTCGAACCTCGCCTCAACTACGGGAACCCCTTAGGTTTAGATTCAACCGCCAAAGCCGCTTAGGCTTTTGAACCCATTAGGTTTATTCGTGATGGTCGCCGCAAAAGAAAAACTTTACTGTTCATCCGAAAAGAAAAACTTTACTGTTCATCGGCCAAAAATATTTACTGTTCATCCGAAAAGAAAAACTTTACTGTTCATCGGCCAAAAATATTTACTGTTCATCCGAAAAGAAAAACTTTACTGTTCATCGGCCAAAAATATTTACTGTTCATCCGAAAAGAAAAACTTTACTGTTCATCCGAAAAGAAAAACTTTACTGTTCATCGGCCAAAAATATTTACTGTTCATCGGCCAAAAATATTTACTGTTCATCCGAAAAGAAAAACTTTACTGTTCATCCGAAAAGAAAAACTTTACTGTTCATCCGAAAAGAAAAACTTTACTGTTCATCCGAAAAGAAAAACTTTACTGTTCATCCGAAAAGAAAAACTTTACTGTTCATCCGAAAAGAAAAACTTTACTGTTCATCGGCCAAAAATATTTACTGTTCATCCGAAAAGAAAAACTTTACTGTTCATCGGCCAAAAATATTTACTGTTCATCCGAAAAGAAAAACTTTACTGTTCATCCGAAAAGAAAAACTTTACTGTTCATCCGAAAAGAAAAACTTTACTGTTCATCCGAAAAGAAAAACTTTACTGTTCATCGGCCAAAAATATTTACTGTTCATCCGAAAAGAAAAACTTTACTGTTCATCGGCCAAAAATATTTACTGTTCATCCGAAAAGAAAAACTTTACTGTTCATCCGAAAAGAAAAACTTTACTGTTCATCCGAAAAGAAAAACTTTACTGTTCATCCGAAAAGAAAAACTTTACTGTTCATCCGAAAAGAAAAACTTTACTGTTCATCCGAAAAGAAAAACTTTACTGTTCATCCGAAAAGAAAAACTTTACTGTTCATCGGCCAAAAATATTTACTGTTCATCCGAAAAGAAAAACTTTACTGTTCATCCGAAAAGAAAAACTTTACTGTTCATCCGAAAAGAAAAACTTTACTGTTCATCGGCCAAAAATATTTACTGTTCATCCGAAAAGAAAAACTTTACTGTTCATCCGAAAAGAAAAACTTTACTGTTCATCCGAAAAGAAAAACTTTACTGTTCATCCGAAAAGAAAAACTTTACTGTTCATCCGAAAAGAAAAACTTTACTGTTCATCCGAAAAGAAAAACTTTACTGTTCATCCGAAAAGAAAAACTTTACTGTTCATCCGAAAAGAAAAACTTTACTGTTCATCGGCCAAAAATATTTACTGTTCATCCGAAAAGAAAAACTTTACTGTTCATCCGAAAAGAAAAACTTTACTGTTCATCGGCCAAAAATATTTACTGTTCATCCGAAAAGAAAAACTTTACTGTTCATCCGAAAAGAAAAACTTTACTGTTCATCGGCCAAAAATATTTACTGTTCATCCGAAAAGAAAAACTTTACTGTTCATCCGAAAAGAAAAACTTTACTGTTCATCCGAAAAGAAAAACTTTACTGTTCATCCGAAAAGAAAAACTTTACTGTTCATCCGAAAAGAAAAACTTTACTGTTCATCGGCCAAAAATATTTACTGTTCATCCGAAAAGAAAAACTTTACTGTTCATCCGAAAAGAAAAACTTTACTGTTCATCCGAAAAGAAAAACTTTACTGTTCATCCGAAAAGAAAAACTTTACTGTTCATCCGAAAAGAAAAACTTTACTGTTCATCCGAAAAGAAAAACTTTACTGTTCATCCGAAAAGAAAAACTTTACTGTTCATCCGAAAAGAAAAACTTTACTGTTCATCGGCCAAAAAATATTTACTGTTCATCCGAACCCAAAAAATCCGAAAAAGATTTGATCTTTATTCATAAATCCACCCGAAAAATCATAGAAACTCAAAAAATCTCTAAGAGTTAATCACGAATTTGGCTTTGATACCACTTGTTAGATCCAAGGATCTTTAAACATGATTAATCCAAAGAGATAAACATCATAAGTGCGGAAGCAATACACGAATCCATGATTTGGATCTTGTGTGGATTGATGGATCTTCTAATCTTAGGGTTCTTCTCTTCCTTAGATCTCTTTTAGATGGGGTAAAAGAGATGAGAATTCTTATATTAACCCTAGATTAGGGACCATAACCCCATATATATAGGTGTTGCACTTTTACAATTTGGCCCCTCATCAAATTGTAATTACAACCCCAGTATCTCACATTTAGCTCATAATTTATTTAAATACCCATTAACCCAACTTGATTGATCACTTTAGTGGGTTAGCCTGAGAGATAGCACTACACATTAATGTAACATATGTGCCCACAAATAGATTTAATTAGATTTAAATCTAACAACTAAAAGTCATGGAGGGAACTGATTTGCTCACAATAAGAACAAAAAAGACACATACCAAGTACAGCGGCTTTCTGTCTCTAGCAAAAGTCGCAAGAGATGAGCCAATATGAGCCTTTATCACGTTCAGACCAAATGAAAGTGTTGACATCCTTCAATAGATTGTGTTTTCATTGGAAGTATTTTCTCTCAACTATTGCCAATATCCCTCTTTAACTGAAAATTTCAAGTTGTGATGTGGATGTGAATTTCTGAGCAAATTAGTCGACAGATTGGGACAAGCAGATGGATGAACAGAACCTCAATGGACAGCAGAAAAACGTCAACTGGGATTTTAAAAAAAAAAAAAAAAAGATGATCCCTCAGCCGGATTAGATGTCGATCCTCTAAAACTGGTACTAACAGAATGTATTGTTAGACTAGGATTTGCTTTACATCTCAATAGTCCTGTAACCATATGTCGTAAAGCTTCAAATCTGTAATCCTAAGAAGAATCGTTGCTCGATAACAGGTGATGGCTGATATTAAATCTGATCTCAAGCCTGAATGATTTCAACACAAAAAGGAAATATCCCAATATCTCTCAGCTCACTGAAACTGCCTTATATCCCAAAGTTCCTCCAGCACTTCGAGGTTCAATGTTCAAGCTATAACTTCTTATCTGGCTTTGTGCTTGTGAAGGTCTTAAGTTGATTATCTGTGCTTTCTCTCGCAGGATTGAATGTGGATTTGTTTCTTTGCTTTCTGTTTGTTTTCTTTGTAATTTTGGTTAGAGCATACACTGTTCATGAAGTCTGGCCCTTCATTCTAGCAATTAAAAAAAAAACAAGGGAACAGGTTCATATCATGAGAAGACCATCAGGAAATGAATCTTATTCCTCATCTTTTCATCACCTTGATCCATGTTGAAATGAATCATATTCCTCATCTTTTCATCACCTTGATCCATGTTGTTCCTGAGGTGTCATAACTTAAGCGCCTTTATGGAGCTTTTTCACATCCTAATTTGTATTCAATTACTCTCGTGTGATGGACACTCTCCCCTTCGGTTAGGTTATTCATTATCTCCTTGTCTTACCTCTCAGTATTGCTTCTCAGTTCTCATTAACATGAACGTTCTCAATATACAGCTATATTGAAGTTTTAAACATGTTTACCAATCGTCCAATATTCTACACCATAAAGCACAGCCAATCAAATAGCCATCTTCTAAAAAATTTCCTAAATGTTAATACAGTCACATAGTACTCCGCAGACTATCACGTTTAACAACTCACTCTAAAACACCCATTTTAAATGCAAGACATCATGAATGATTGATCCTAAATAACCACATAACCACTAAATCACTTTTATTATTATTTAGCATTTATTGCATTAACAGCTAGTCATCAAGAAAATGGTGAGTTCTGTTATCTCAAAGAATAGTTAGTGATTTAGGAATAAAAGAAGAAATATGTTTGTTCCCCTTTTGATATAGAAAGTAGGCTGCAGGCCATTCATTAATGAAGACGATACAAGAGGTTTATTCAGTGAACTACCAACATACATCAATAGATGATCGGACAGGATAGGTCAGCATCAAATTTGATTTTTATCAAGTCCTCAAAGTTAGCAATTTACAATAATGATATATAATGATACATAATAATGTACATGCAACTGACCGATAACAGAAGGGGTCATTGCAGGCGCTGAAGACAAATCCCGGCATAACATTAGTAGCTGTAACCAATAGCACAGCTTGGATTCTGGAGCACCTAGATTACAACTGTAAGAAATGAATGGGAACACAACATATCTTCTGGAAGAGAACAGAAAACTTAGACCAACCCATTAACCCTGAGACCACAGAAAAAGAAAAATATTTAAATCAGTAGATTAAGAGAAGTTTAAGCAGATAAAAGAAAATGCAAAAAAATAAAATTCAATATACTAAAAGAACTATGGTACCAAAAATAAAGAATTGATCAAATTTTCTTGAAACCTATATTTATTGTCAGATGTTAGAGAAAATTTTTCAAAGCTCCTACATACATATGAAGCCTTCTAGAAATTCACTAGTATACAATTTAGCAAACTCTAGTTACATTTATCCTAAAGAGGGAATAAAAGAGGAAGGGCACACACGAAATCACCAATATAAACACACCCCACAAGCTACAATGTACATGGTCCAACAGGTAATTTGGAGATTGTTTCCGAGCAGCTCCCATAAAGATGCAACAGCTGAACATAACATCATTTGCTGACAGTGCACATTTTCTCCTGATGTTTTGTGCCATTGCTCATTGCACATATTGTCAACGCCAACAATATGAAATGGAACATTAAGGTAGGCACACTCTACCTCTCCATTCCAATTAGAAAGGGATCCTAAGAAAGTAAAAACTAATTTTCTGTGCAAGTCATTAAAAATTCTATGTAGGTGTAGGAGCTCAGAGCATTAAAAGAGTGGGAAACAATTCTAACTATTTACTTGCATTTACTATCCACTCAAATGGAATGAATTCCAGGAAATACGAGTAATCATTATATGTTGGAAACAGGGGCGGAGTCATATAGAGGCCAAAGGGGCCTTATCCCCACCTTGAAAAATGAAGAAAAAACAATGATATTTGACGGGGAATGGGTTCACTAGAAATTGGCAGCAATAAAATAAAGTTTTAAGTTTGTTGATGGATGGAGGCCGTAAAACAAAAAGAAAAAGGAAAGAGATGATGAACAGGAGGCATTTTGTCCTCTTGTGATGATTTTAGGCAATAGCAATCACTTGGCTGTTGGCTTTTGACTATATGATAATACTTGGGAGGGAATTTCCTTTGTAGCGTAGAAAGAAAGAGGGGCATGAATCATGTGACGCTGCTGGTTGAGAAGAATAGGTTTGGGTTTGTTTGTTTATTTTTATTTTTTTCTCTCGGATGAATAAGAAATAGAGTTATGGCTAAAGATTCAACAGAGCAAAATAATCTATAGACTAAGGCCACATTTGTTTTTATCCCCGGACTACGGGTACTGTAACCCTAGGATTATATTCCTGGGACTGTGATATCCTGGCACTATTTTTGTCCAAACCCATGTTTGTTTTAACATAGAATAACATTCGAACTAACTAAAAATAGTCGCAATCAGGGTTTGTTTTTAGAAGGATTATTATTGTTGGGACTAATATCATAATCTAAATGACCTTTTTGCCCTCCCGCATCAGCCTCAGTATCATTGGGGAAGCTAGCATCCTCTCTCTTCATCTCTTTCACCGTATCACTGGCGCCTCAGCTCCTTCACCAGTGGCCTCGTCTTTCCCATAGTGAACTGTCAATCTTCACATATACCACACCGTTGGGTTTTTATGTCATTTCCCTAACTCGGTATATTTCTATTTAATAGATATGCATTTTAGTTATTTTTAGACAAAAGGAACATAATAACAATTATTAATATCTAGTTATTGAAATTCTTTCTTACCTTACAATATTCTCTCCGTACAATCTCATCATCAATAAATATCACCTCGACAATGTTATTCCATGATATGCCACTAGTATTTAAGGCAGCGTAAGTGCAAAGGTATCCTTTGAACTTAAAATTTTGCGGTAATTGAAGCAAGAAGTTAGTAAGACATAATCCCTATGAGTGTCTCATTCTCATTCATAATAGCAATTCATCATTGCACTCCATTTGGTAATTTGTCTTTTGTTGCCATGTTCTCTTTTTGTTCTCATGAATTTTTTATAAAGGTTGATAAGAAACCAATGGACAAACTACACATAAAAAATAAGATCCCGTGGAAAAAAGCTAAAATGATAGGAGCAATTTTGGCTCTAAATTGTAATCCCCTCTAGATGATAAGTATCCGGATTGCAAAGGTGGGGATGGGATGAGTTTAACTTAGTCCTCTTTCTGGGGATTATGTAGTCCCTCCTTAAAAATAGTTCGGACCAAATGAGAAAATAAACACAGGATAAAAAGGTGGGTCCAGACATTTTAAAATAGTACCCAGACTATCACAAAAACAAACATGGCCTAACAAAAAATAGAGATAAAATAGAATGAAAATAACATATGATTGTGGTTAGACCGGACTCGATCATAACAACTAACCTCTTTCCATCTTGTGATTTGTTCAGATTTTAGGATTTAGGGTTTGATTTGTTCATGGTATTCACTTCAAGAGTTGAACAACCATTTTGATAATCATAATGTAGAGTCCTTTCTTGTGTGACATGTCTTGAAGCAAGTAATTCATTCTCTTTGTTTAATAAAGAAAAATTAGCTCGGTTGGCCAAGTTTAATCCTAAAGATTTTTCTGAAATATATCGCATGGAGCTTACTCAGCTTAGTGATCAATTTGAGAACTGCATCTCCTATGTAGCTAGTCACCGTGATTTTTCTAAAATTGAAGGGATGGTAAACTTGCTAAGAAGTTGATTGAATGGAAGATGGATACTTTGCATCCTTTGGTGTACAAGTACGTGAAGTTCGCATTAATCTTGTACACTGCAATGACAACCGTTGAAAGAACATTTTCGGCAATGAAAATTATTAAGAATAACCTTTGAAACCGAATGGGAGATGAGCATATGAATTATTATTTAGTTTCTAATATTAAAGAAGATATATTTTGTAACATTGATGAGGAAGATGTCATGAAACAATTTCAAGAAATGAAGGCAAGAAGAATGTTACCATAAACACTATATTCTAATCGGAAATATGGTTTTGAAAGTCTCGCTGTGTATGTTTAGATGCTTTTTGAAAAAAAAAATAATTATCTTGTTTAATTATTTTTTGAAACCCCCTGTTATAATTCCTGGCTTTGCCACTGGATTGACATGAATCATGGGAGTTGATTCTTAAGTAAAATAGATTATTAATACTCCACTATATATGAAAAAAGAAAAGCAACGGTATAGTTTTCAATGACGGTAGCTTCTCATTAGTTAGTCACACGACAAGATATATATCATTAGATTCTCATTATTATTCGGAAAATTTTAAACTAAATGCATCTTACAACACATGCAATAGATGACCACAACAAAAAGGCTAACGGACAGCATGGAGCGCGCATACACAAACACAAAAAGGATCTAGCAGAATCTCAATACTAAGGGAACAGAATGTTAGTAATCATAAACAGAAAAGGCATGACAACAAGAAAAAGGCTAACAGGCAGCACGGAACACACACACACACACCAACACAAGGATTTAGCAGAATATCAATACTAAGGGAATAGACATATTAGTAATCATAAATATGAAAGGCATGAAATAAAAAAGTAAAAAGCTCTGAGAAGCCAGT
This sequence comes from Asparagus setaceus, assembly GCA_012295165.1. Taxonomy (NCBI): domain Eukaryota; kingdom Viridiplantae; phylum Streptophyta; class Magnoliopsida; order Asparagales; family Asparagaceae; genus Asparagus; species Asparagus setaceus. The sequence goes on along the minus strand of CM022702.1, from coordinate 59,402,078 downwards.
TAGTACCTCGAGAATACTTTCTTCAAGAAAAAAGTTAGTGCCTGTACAATTTGCATCCTGTGAACCATCAAACTTTAGAATTCTTAGCTTGCCTTCCTGCATTCCACCATAGCAGTTTCTTGAGAATTTAATAAAAACCCCTAAATCCTTAAAATATTGACAGTTTTTTTTTCCCACTCACCTTTGTCCCATAAACAAGACCTCCTCCAACCAAAGGATGAAAACATGCAACATTGACTTCATCTTCTGCGCTGGGTAAAACTCTTACAAGCTCCATATCTGAAACTCTATAAACCTGCATTCCAATATTATAAATATAAACAAAAGCAATCCCTGTTCTGTTTCTAGAAATGTTCAATAGAACAGGAAGTGAGAATTTTGTAGAGATGTGCTCATACAATAACTTCTAGCCAGATAAGCTAGCAAGTAGCCAAATTGCAGGTTGATATCCCCTAGTTATCTAGTTTATCTCCATATTTCTCCACCACCCTCCAGCGAAAAAAGAGAAGAATAAAAATAAAAATAAAAATAAAAAACAAAAACATGCAAAGAACAATGTATTCTGCTTATACATATGTACCTCAGCAAACCCTTCAGTGTAACAATGTTTGAGACAGTAAATGTCCAAAAGCTACAGTGATGACAGACGAAGTACTATCAACATCCATAGATAGTCATTGAGATCACTAACTTAATTTTATATTTAACCTCACAAATTAAACTTTTCTAAGGGCGGCGACATCTGACCAATCACCAATCACTTGTTTTGCAATGATCAGTCTATTTTGTGACAACACTTGGGTAACGTCTTCCTTTCCTTTTATAATGATCCTCAAATTCAATCCACTATTTGTTAGTGATAGCTTAAGGTGTCTGCCATTTCACCCGCACAAATCTAAGACATTCAGACATTATCTGTAAAGAAACACTCACTAATTCATATTGGATACATCTTGGCTAACACTTAAAACATTAAATTACACCAAACCAAGTTTCAGATGCATCCAAAAGGGAACAATAGTATATATATACACAGATACCGGTAACAATTACATGGAAGATCTCTCATCCTGTTTAGATTTAGTACATGTAGCATATGACAACATAAGGAAGAAAAGGGACATATTCCATTAACTGTAGTGAACAAAGCAAAAAAAGGGGGAAAGTAAACAATGATCTACCTCTAAGATAGTGTAAATAGGTACTGCAGTCTCCTCGTCAATGATAATGCTCCTCAAAAGTGAACTGTGGCGTCGACCATATGCCAATAGTATGTGTTCCGATGTCGGAGAGAACTGTTGGGAAGAAATTATTAGAAAAATGAAAATTTAGAATTCATAGGACTTCTCAATGCAAGCATATGAAAGTCATAACAGGTATCAAACTGGTTAAGAATAACAGACATTGTTTCTTACATATTATTGTTACATCTAGAATAATCCATGGTTTTAAAAGTTAGCTTATTAATTATGTTGTGGCGCATGTAAAGTTATATTATTAAAGCAACATTATGGTGCTGTGTTCGGGGCGACCCTAAACCAATATTTGCCCCTAAACTGTCTTCTTCGAGGAGGCCCAGGTACTCGCAACAAGTGGTATCAAAGCCAAAACTGTATCCCCACGGAGAGTGAAGTCCACAGTGAAGTCCAATAAGTTAGGAAAGCCTGGTAAGGCCCATTAGTGACAGAGATCTAGCGGTCATGATGCCACTCATGGTTGTCGGTTTAGATCAAAGTAGGCTATTAATCTGCAGATGATGGATGAATCCCAAGACTCTGCCAAAAGACCTGTGGTTTCCCGTAGATGATCAAGGTATGCTCATAAGTTATAAATAAGGGAGAAATTATTGGAGATCCATATGTGAGTATAGTCCAGAATGGAAAGAACAACAACGCATAATGGATTTAAACAGAAATTTGGATCAAGACCTAATAGTTTAAACTTTTGAATTTTGGTTCCCAATCTATGTTTAGGGCTCCCAAGAGGCCCAAATACTCCCCAAAAGTCCCAACCTTAAATCTGGTTCAACCTTGGTCTAAGGTTTTGCAATGTAAACTACTGACTGGAGAGTAATTACCATAAACTACTGGTGTGTATACGTGAGTAGTAATCTCGTCAATTACCACAAGCTAGTAGTGGGAATATGTGAGTAGGAAAGGCCGCTGAATTGTTTACAGCCTAAGCTCAAGCAATCAAGGATTATCTTTAAGTAATTAAGTACACAAAGGATACATCATGAGAAGGTACTCTGCATGATATGTCGCTGCCCTCATGCATAAATACTGGCACATGGGAAGCTAAGAAAATAAGATGAGTTATCAGAGTCTAACCTGAATGGATGTCAAACAATGAGCAGCTCTGATAGCTCTTGAAGCCAGCACCATACCAAAGCTATAATACAAATAGAGAATCAATTATAGTGCGCATATGGAACAATGTCTAGGGTCTGGACATAAATGGATACAAACAAAGATAAGAAAGGTCAAGATTTTACGTTGCCTCTTCGAGTGAATAAACTCGAAGCTCATACATGACTTGATGAGCTGAAATAGGGTGCCGAGTTGGAGATGCCCTAGCCCCAGCAGCATCATGGTGCATATGTGCCTGGAGTCCTGGATCACCTTCGACTTGAGGAAGCATACACGCAACACAGGCTACAAAAAATCGCCCGCAAGGAGAAAAGTGGGCACCCATTTCACTGTTATTATTGATAAGATGTAAATACTCAAGAATAAGTTGAAATTATAGACAAAACCAGCCAATAAGTTGTCCAAACCAGCCACCTTGATCTAAACGGCCTTCTCGAAATAAAATTACTTTTCCATTGAAATTAAAGTTACAGTACATACTATCATTAATAAAACAAAAAAAAAATGTTGGCAAGCTTTATGAAGATGTAACATTTGCAAGAACACAACTCACTTTATATAGACAGGCTAGAAACTAATCCTACATTAGCTTTATTTAAAAAAAGAGTCAGCTTGTTAGCTAATATATTAAAGTGATAAATAAACAAATCCGCTCATTAACTAGTTCACTAAAGTGATGAATAGAAGGAGATGTAATCAACATTGTGGAGAAAAATATTGATGGCTCATCAATTAATTTGTTAGGGATAATAGTAGAATCATCACTCATTTCTTTTTCCAACAAAATGCAGGCAGCTATTGTGTACGACTCAAAATGGAGAAAGCTTCACAAAATATTCACCAAACTTTTGCTATGACGTCCATATGACTGACATCAACCTTCCCCAACTTGGTGCTAAAATTCAGAGTACAATATGCGCAAGAGAGCGACTAGCCATAAACCCTTGAAGGATAATTAGGTGGCAGGGATAACCTACTGTTTCTGTACATGCTATTCAAACCAACAAGAGTTCCTCTAAGCACCTTAGACAAGGAGATAGTCAAGATGAAAAGGTAAGGTGTCAAGCTCTATAGGAACTTACTTTTGTCTCTCAGGCATAACATAAACGAGGAGCAAAACATAACAACATTCTTCTATTCGTAAAAACAAAACTGATCGTGATACAAAAAGAAATCGTATATGACAAACATAATAAAACGAATTTCAATTCACGCTGAACAGTTTCATAAGGTGAGAAGAAAATATATGAACTTCCATGATCGTAGAGAAACTAGACCTGCAAAGGACGGCATGTGGTATAATTAAGCGGCATTTATCTGGATTTAAAGCTGCACATGGAACCCGTATATCATGCGGCCATATTCTTAGCTTCACAGTACAAGGTAATTCTGCTGCGGCAACTGATGGAAGTGTTGCTGGAATTTCAGATCCAATTCCAGTACGACCAGAATGAGGCTCAGTTTCCCCATCTTGCGAATTTAAAACCAGGGCACCTTCTCCAGAACCAGTTGAAGCCGTCATACGAGACCGAGAACGATGACGAGAGCCTGATCGACCGGAACCCCTAGATTGGCTGACGGTGGTTCTCATAGTTGAAGAAGATAGCAGTGCTTCCATGTTACGACGATATTGTAGATGTGACGTCAACAAGTCAGTGCTTGTCCCCTGGCCTATGGATGAATCTCCTTGGAGGCTACTGTTAACAGGAAGCACATTGTTCAGGCCAGCGTGGGTTTGACCCATCAACCAGCCCTGCAAAAAAGGTAGCTCCCATCGTGCTGGATCACTGACAGGCACGATCTGATGGATCTGTCCACCTTCTACGTTTCTCAGGAGTACCTGAAGGTCGGAACCAAAAGAAGGGTTATATGAACTTACTGCACCACCATCAATCCGTTGCCTAGAGTAGCTAGTAGGCATTTGAACACCCATGCTGTTGGTTCGGAAAGTAGATGATATATTGTCAACAGTATTTGGCCGCCCTGCGATGCCACTAGACCTTTCTTGCTGGAACCTGCTGGTAGGGAGCACATGACTGGTTCCTGCACCTACCCTAAAAGAACATAATGGAGCTGTTTCCATTTCAGCAATCATAGAACTAGCAAGTGCGTCCTCCGCCAATAGACTTGTGCTAGAAGGCTCCCCAGGAGACATCTCCATAGGGGTCAGTAAGTTCGTAAATTGGCTTTCCCCATTTGCATGTAGCTGTCTGGAAGTATCTGTTTGTTGCTGAACATTGCCTAAGCTACTAACCCTGCCACCCAGCTGCAATGATGATCTAGTATCATCTCTTACAAATGTTGGCCAAAACAAGGAAGGAGAAGGTATAAGAGGCATGTTAGCCTCAAGGTGAGGACAGAGCCTAGAGTTGATATTCGCAAAAAAGACAGCAGGAGGAGGATATGGTGAATAACCACAAGAAGTCGCAAGAGCCAATGGTGAATCTGGAGAATCAAGATCATTGACCTGCAAGGAAAAACAGCTGCTGTAGGTTTTTTTTTTTCTTCTTTTTTTGGGAAAAAATAGTGAGACTTGAAAAACAACAAGCGAACAAATGCAATCTTGATATCAAGCCTTTCTAATGAACAGCAAAGCAGATGTAAATCCAAAAAGCAATTCTACCTCAGCTGTTAATAAAAATGGGGCAGCGTGAGGATGAAAGTGTACAGCCCTCAAGGAACGCCGAGTCTTCAACACAATTGAAGGGGAAGATGTATCCCTTTTGTAGTTCCATATGAATAGCTACCATTCCAAAGTCAGGACACAAGGAATTAACTCTTGGGAAAGACATTAAGTGAAACTAATGATATCAATAATGTATTACATAGTTCAGAGAATGCTTCCTTTGTCAGGAAAAAGTACCTTGTGACCTGAAGCTACAGCAAGCAGCTCCCCTTGAGCATGGAAGGCAATGGAGGCAATAGGACGATCTGGTTGTGCAAAAGTAAGATTTTTGTCAATTAATCATCTGACAGGTAGAAAAAGGATAGCATATACTTTAAAGAATATACTAAAGCCAGAAAAGTCTCCAGTATCCAATAATACAAGAAACCTATGGAAGAGACATTACAGAAATCGTGTGATCCTATACAAACAGCAGAGTTTGCATCCCAAAGCCGCACTTCGTGGTCTAAACTGCCACTAGCAAGTATCTCAGAATACAGTGGATGAAACCTAACCTGCAGATAGACCGTCATAAAGATGATGGGAGACCAAGAGGCTTCAGAATAACTACAATACCAGTAATTTCAGGTTGAATATCAAATTACAAAAAATAAAATAAAATAAAATAAAATAAAATAATAGACGGCAGACTGTATCATATATCATAATGATAATCATGAACAAGATTTAATTTACATAAGAAGTTTCTAAGGAGACGAGAAGAATTCAAATTCATAAAACTAAGGGTTTTGTCTTTAAACCCAAAGGTTTACCATGATTTATGTTTAAACCCAATTACTTTTCTTTGTATCTTTAGGTCCAATCAACTTTGTGTATTTATCTTTAAACCCAAATTCTCAAACACACTTCATGCTTATGTGATCCACCCTAAAAATTTTAAAAGAAATCCAATTTTACCCTCTCTTTTTCTCATTTAATTCTCTCTCACCTCGTTTGCTCTCTTATTTCCTTCAACTTCATAAACCATTAAATACTCCTCAACTCTCTAGCCAAATGTTTAAATACTAAATTTTTATGATGATTCATTTTGGTATTTTAATGTATAAATTCTCCCAATTGCTCTACTCCTAATTTTTGTAGCATATATTCACATAAGCATTTGAGACAATTATAGCATTAATTTTGTCATTTTCTTTATCACAATTTTTCATATGATAATTCATGATTCCTCATGATTGTTTATTAAAATTAATAAGAATTAATAATACTAAAAGATAAAGAATTTTGATTTTATTTAATAATTTTGATTTTAATTTCATATGTTAGAGAGAGAGAGTTTTGAGGAGATGTATGGTATTTTGGGGTTTTACCCCTAAAAGTATAAATACAATATACATTAACAATGAATTATACTATTTGGGTTTAAATACAAAAGAGAAAGTTGACTGGTTTAAAGGTATAAATAAAAATACTTGGGTTTAAACAAAAATCAAGGTAAAAGTTTGGGTCTAAAGACAAAAATCCCTAAAATTAAACGACATAGAATTTCGTCACCAAAATATTTCATAACAAACAAAAAGAAAGAACCCTTGGATAACCATATCACCAAAATCTTAGGCTCTTGGGATGCTAACGTTATCAGTTAACATGCACAATAAAACAAAAGAAATTTGGGGACAAGTGATTGAATATGGTAACCATAAAGAGGTGTGGGGAATTAAAAGCAATCGAAGAAAAGATGTGGAATTGTAACTTTTGATCCAAACAATTTAGGTGGTTAACACAAGTACACTAGTTAAGAGGACAAAGAGACTATAGAGAAACAGAAAAGACAAAGTTCTTATTCATCTAACCCTAACCTCTCTTAAATAGAGATTAAGAGGATATTACAAAATAGGTACGAGATAAAATCATATCTAATCGCATCTCACAATATCTCATAACCTCTACTAATATTTACCAATACTAATAATATCTAACACTCCCCCTCAAGCTGGAGCATCTATACTATATATGTCTAGCTCGTTACAACTGGAAATAAAACACCTAGTTGCAAGAGCTTTGGTAATGTCATCTTTGTCTGGAATACTTGAAGACGTCAGCATTCAGTTAAGTGTAGTCACAGCTGGAAGAAACAACAAGAGAAAACCCTCGATTGATCTATCGCTCGCTTTTGATTTTGGCGTCATTTGAAAGAAAGATGATATCAAGGTAAAAATTAGAAGATTTCATCTGAAAAAAGGCCAGGTATTGAAACACTGCATTAAGGTGGCGAGGGAATACTGTTCATGATCACTAAGTGTTCATGATCACTAACTGTTCTTGAACAGTAACAGAATTTTTTCCCTTTTCGTCAGAGTTTTTGTGTAAATGATATTTTGGAATCGGCCAAAGTTGTTGTCGAACCTAAAGATGTCGAAGTTGCCGATGAGAAGCATGGAGGTGGCAAAAACCCCTTGGTGACCTCGAGGTCGAGGAAGAAGAAAGAAGTCTCTTTAGGATCACGAAGGCTCTAATACCATGTAGAAAAATAGAGAAGACAAAGTTCTTATTCATCTAATCCTAACTTTGAGACTAGAAAGATATTACAAAATAGGTATGAGATAAAATCATATCTAATTACATCTCAAAAAATCTCAACAATATCTCATAATCTCTACTAATATCTACCGATACTAATAATATCTAACACCATTTTAGAGATTTTGGATCTCGATAGGCGAGGACATCATGATTTGGAAGGAATATATGACGGCATTCCTTAATTTATAAGATAAAGATGTTATCTTGGAATTTCTCGACGAGAGGGTTATCTGCTATCACCTATGTTGCATGGGTACGGGTACGGGTACCGGTACGGGTATGGTACACAGCAAATTTGCAAAAGGTAGGATTAGGGGACACGGTTACATAAATATTTATGTACGCATATATTATATACTGAAATTAATAGTTTACATGATATCAATATTTTTTTATTCACGTGTTATGAAAGAATTAAAATTCCTATAACATCCTTTTGTTTCTTTTACTATGTGGATTATAAATTATAAAAACACTCGTTTTTTGAACTAAACACCCAAACGATCATTAAAAATCATAGTTTGGAACCCAAGGAATTTCAAGAAGTGGATGTGAAGTGTAGGATTTACGTCCAGGAAATGTTTGACAAGTGATCTAAGTTAAAGCATGTATTGTTTAATTGAGTACATGCCCAAATCAATGTATGCATATATGCAAGGAGTGTCCAAGGAGTTTGGGTGTGGGTACAAATACGTGCTAGGTACGGGTATGGCTTCAAGATAGAAGTACCCAGGTACCATAGGCTATCACCCTACTGTATAGAGGCATTACCTGCATTTACCCTGAAAAGATAAGATCATGCAAATAACTTCCAATTCCCTGCTCCTAAAAATCATTGTTCCTATTTCTCTGCTAAAACTTAAGGAAACATTGTTCAAGTGAATAGCAAAGACGTGCAAAAGAAACCACATAAAAGTTCTAGACTAGAAGTTCCAAGAAGCAACCTAAAGTAGCGGTAAAACAACTTATAATAGCCTCTGCATTCCAAAAGAACATGTGAACAAAAAAGTTATACAATAACTAGCAACTACATAAGAGAAGCTACAAGATTGAAAGTGAACTTGAGTTATCAAATAGGGTAAGGTAAAAGAGCCTTTTAGACTATGGATTGAAAAAGGAACAGGTTTCGACCACATAGTATTCCAAAAAGATTTGACAATCATGAATAGAATAGTGATTGTTTCATCTGAAACAATATTAACTGTGATTAACCGGTAACTGTATCAATGTTCAATAAATATGCCTCAACCATCAGAAACGAGTGAAAGTAACTTAAAGATATTTTACACAAGAAACTGAATGAGAATATGTGTTAGCTTAATGAAAAAACGGAATAAAAATATGTACAGAGCAGTATTTGCACATACCACCCATGGTGTCCGCCGATGCCCACTTAAGACCTTTAAACATCTCCCAGTTTGGCAATCAATTATTTTAACAGTATGATCACCACTGAAATGCATTCATGGCACTGTTAACAATATAGCTAACATGGCAACCAATCTTTAAGGATTTGAGAATACACAGTACCAATAGCAACTCCAACTTACTGTGTAGAAGCAAGTGTTTTTCCATCCAAACTAAATGCTGCAGCAATGGTTGACCTAGGTGGTGGTACAAGAGAACAATATTTGGCCGACAAATGATGCAATGACTTTGCTTCTACCCTGAGAAAGTGATGCACCATAAAACAACATTAGAGAATTCTCGTTTTAATTAAGAGTGAAAATTGTCACACAGAAATCAACTGAGCACTACACACTGCTAAATTATTGGAATGTTGCGCCAGAAATGCATGTACTCTGAGTATTCCATTTCATCTTATAAGATGAAACTTTAAAAAGTAATAAACTTTATATGCTTAAGATAATTTACCAAGAGTTTAGAGCAAGTCTTGCATCTATTATTTCACATTTGGACCCAATACAATCAGTCCTAAACTTTTTTGCGTCCCCATGCAGCCTTTGGGAAGAATATCTTGCACGTGGAGAGATTTCCCTCCATGATAACAGCCGAAAGATGTTTTTGTGGCTACAAAATGGAAAAACGTTAAAAAGTCATCAGTAAAGGGACACGTCTTTTTTATTTGTACCATGTTTAGAAGATGCTTTAACCGAATTTTATCCCTCAGTGTTCTTAAGATTAGTCTTCATGCACCATCAGAGCTAACAAAGCATTCAAGACATTTCTGCGTAAATCTTGAATATGTGCATGTGTAAGAACATCAAGGGTTGCAGTAAGGGCAAAAGATCAAGGATTTACAACCAGAGAACTACACCAATAAGGCAATGGCCTACAACTCAATCAAAAAATTCAAATAAAGAAAGGTAGACAAAACATAGAATTCAATCAAAAGATGACAAAGTATTCCAATGTTTGAAATAAAAGAAAACAATAAACAGAAATTTATGAAGGACATGAGACCTGTTTTAACAAGTTTCGAGACATGCGCATGAGCACCTTAAGCACATTTGATGCAAAATGTTGCAAACTAATTTGAAAGCGAAAGAAGATTTTGAGTTTTTAGCTTCTGATAACTTTTTCTCTTAATTTTGCAGTTTGGAACTCAAGTATGGAATCTTCTAGCAAGTATATTCAAAATCGGACAACACAATAGTTAGTTATAACCCAAGGATAGCATCAGAAGTTATTTTTAACCTGGAGTAGTTTCCACTTTTGGAGGCTTATTCTTCAAATAAATATTTAAACACAATAGCAAGAAGGTCAACGAGCAATCTTAGTTAGCGAGTTATTTTGCAAAGATTAAATGTACGACATTCAAGAAAAGGTAACCATGGAACCCCAAAAAAATACACTGTCACACAGAAGCCTTATCAATTCTAACAGTAATTCATATAAGTCAGTCCCGACACTGACTTGACAAAGTGCATTCCTAAAGAACCATTAGTCGCTGCAACTACACAAATGTAAGCAAATTCAATCATTACAAGAAAAGAAAAATAAGCAACAAGTTCCTAAAATGAAGTTCAGCAGCACCTCAAACTAGAATTTTGTCGATGTTGTGAAGATAAAGGATAAGGACTAGATGAAGCAGAACCCTCATACAACTTGGAATCATCAAAGCAATGTTGCGTCATTTCTTTCTTTCAACATTATGGTCCTGAAAATAACATTACCAATAATGATTAAGAGCAAAACAAAAGGCATCACAAGTATATGCCAGAAGAAAAGGCAACATCATCATCATGTTTATCCCTGTTAGCGAGGGTATTCAATTTACAAATTCTATTGATATCCATAATAGACTTATTCCAATGAGAAAGAGAAAAAAAGGTAAGAACACGTTAAATAGTAAGGCCTTGCACAACCTCAGCCTCATATGAAATATAATGTTTTCGAATTCAAACCCTTCTACAGAAATATATATAACCCTGTTACCTGTTTATAGTATCCTTATTTGAACACTCTGACTGAAATGCACATGAACGGATTTGGATTTTATAACATCTAAGAGGGAGGATATGAAATGAAAGCATTCATGAACCAGACACTTGTAAAGGAAAATATAAAGTTATTCTACACATGTAAACAAGTTCTCTAAAACAAACTAAAAGGCAGAAGAAATGAAAATGAAAAAAGTATCGGCCCTCAAATCTCCTATCCCTCCCCCCACCCCCACCCCAACTATCTCCAAAAGAAGAGGAAAGAGAAAGAAAAGAGAATCTACTCATAGTTTCATAATAGGCAGGAGTTGGACAGTATATGGAACCGTGACCCAGGTTCAATGTCCCAGAATGGGGAACATTTGCAATCTGGATCGTGGTTGAATACGACCCCGTTCGCCAACTCTGGCGATCTGATTAAGAGTTCAGACCAGTTAAAAATTTGAAGAAAAAAAAATGACACCATTTTCAGAAAATGAACAGCCAAAAGCGCGAGAAATTAAGCAAATAAAGTATGCACACCTTAATTGCAACATGATTCTGAAGGTTCTTTTACCATAACTGATCTCAACTAAATGATAAGCTATAAGTAACCAAAGGAAAACAGAAAAAAAATACTTAGATTTGTATATGTAAAAACAAACCGAAAGAATATCACATTCTCTAGCATATTGTATAAGCCTACCCCCCTCATCCCCGACTCCAAACAAGTGGAGTACCAAGCTCTCACTCCCATCCTATGAATTGGAATGAACTGCGTCCATGCAACTATGAATCTACTTTAACAGACTGGATGTGATTACAGAATATCGAAACAACATTATAAATTTGTAAACATTTTCCATTAAAATACTATCAAGTTATTTAACCATAAATGCACCAGTACAGACTGTTTGAATGTAATATCCATCAGATATATGTATAAAGCCACTTGACCCATCAGCTTGCACCACAATGTAAAATCAAGCCCTTAATGGACGCATAAAATATGTAAAAAAAGTTGAAAAAAAAAAGCATAAAACTTCTCACAGTATGCATCATCCAAGTTCAGGCTAGTAGAGATAATTTAGACAATGAGACAGACAGCTAGACGTTTGAGTAATACCATGAGAACCAATCGAAATTGACCTTGCATAAAGCAGTGTATTTACATTTAGTTTCGGAAGCTTAAAAGGCACATTACTGTTGAACTAAAAGGCAAATATGACAATTAGGGCTTGATGTTTATAGGTTTTGGTAAAGATCACACTAGGAGCATGGAACAGATACACCCCACAAGAAAGTTTTTTATTGTTCAAAGACTACTGGAATTCATGACCATAGGCTCTCGCCCTTCAATTGGAGTATTGAAAAATTATAACGAAAAAGTTCATTTCACACGTGATAAAGAGAAGTGCCAGAGATAATGGGTCCATAATTGAACATCGTAGCCACACAAAAAAATAAAAAAATTGATCAGGTATAAGCAACAAATTCATGGATGTAGAAGCTAGTAACCATTTCATTTCTGCAAGCATTTATCTAATTGATAGAAATTGATATAGATCAACAAAACTGGCCTTCTGATCTACTACACCATACATCTAAAGGTCACCACTTTAAACCACTTCCTCCGAAATCAGTCATCTACAGGGTTACTTCTCGTTTCTACTATTCAAACTACCAATTTTAAATCCCAGTTTCAAGAAATTAATAAAAATTACAACCCGCTGCAATAATCATAATAATTTATATCAAAACTCAATAATTCAAGCAATTCACAGCAAAAATCGAGAGAGAATTCGAAACATTTACCTCTGGGTCCACTGAGTTTCATAATTAACATCAGATCGGAGGCGCGGGCCACCAAATTGCAGCCGATCCCACGCTTATTTCGAAATTTGAAATGAATTTTGATGGAGTGATGCGAGGAGCTAGGGTTTTGAACGAGATTAGGGTTTGTGAGATCCGAGGCGACCGCAGCCGGATTTGAATGAAGGGGAAGAGAAGAGACGAGAGAGGAAAGAAAAATAGAAGAAGAAGAAAACCTAAAATTGAAACCAGAACTGATAAAAAAACTAAACCGGACAAACGTTGGACCGCGATAAACGGTTCGGTCTAATGAGGGGCCCACATTGGACAACTTGGTTTATTTAAAGGACTTTTACATATTATTCCCTTAAAATGTTCATATTTAAACTAGCCTATAAAATCATTGGACTTTTTATCTAAGTCTCTCAAATGTTGCAAGCTACTTAAAATTAGTTCTAATCGTAACCTACTTTTTTCTTTTCTTTTATTTTCTTTTATTTTAAAATATGTCACTTACTTAACAGTTTTAGTAGATCTTTGAGTTATAATATATACCTTCAACTTTCAACATCTCAAGTCTATAGATCTAAAGTATGGAGCATCTTGTCTTAGCACAAATTTATCACATCGATACTTGATAGACTAGACCTCTTTTTTGCCAAAGTGCAAATGTTTTTGGGTCATGTACAAACTAACTCAATTCTTAATTACAAGAGAGTATGAGACCTCAGCATACTCTTATACCAAATACGAGATTGTTGGCTTGAGTAACATCTCAAGTCTATAGATCTAAAGTATGGAGCATCTTGTCTTAGCACAAATTTATCACATCGTACTTGATAGACTAGACCTCTTTTTTGCCAAAGTGCAAATGTTTTTGAGTCATGTACAAACTAACTCAATTCTTAATTACAAGAGAGTATGAGACCTCAGCATACTCTTATACCAAATACTAGATTGTTGGCTTGAGCATTGGAGGGGCTTTTGTCAAAATCTAGCCCCTCCCACCGTGTTTGCTCATGAGCATAAGCTCTACGACCATCAAAGTCTTTAGACTGAGGAAAGAGCCAAATTGCCTCTTCTCCAGGAAGCCTCTCGTTCTTTAAACCTATCTCAATCTAATCATCATCTATATCCAGCTCAATATTTCCAGTTTTGCTTATTGTAATCGCTATGTCTCTTGTAGGAAAGGGGAATAACACCTTTTTATAGAGTAATTATAATTGCAAATATCCCCCATAGAGTAGGGGGCTACAAATAATTTACAGCCAAAATTTTCATGAATTTCCCTCAAATGCGCAATCGGGTCACGGTACCCGACCCGTAAACCCGCAACTTCCAATCTTGTTCGCTAGCCACTGAAATCACTCTCGCTCGCGTCCACAGCCATTAACCTCTCTTTCCTTCCATGCTCCTCTCAAATCCCCTCTCCTTCACAAACCCAATTCCAAACCCTAACCCTAATTTCCCGCCATCGCAGCCTCCATCTCTACCTCGTCGCCGCTTCCGCCTCCGTTGCCGGCGAGGCGGCGGCGACCGTCGATGGGACTCGAACGCGGAGTCTTTTCGGTTCAGGTTCCGAGACGAAGACGACGATGAAGGAGGGAAGAGTAATGGTGGTCGGAGGTGGTGGCCTGATCAGGATGAGGATGATTTTGATGATGAATTTGATTTCTTTGAGGAGGATAGCGAGAGTTTTTGGGATAAATTTTGGATCTTTAAGGTAATTGTCGCTTTTTTGTTGCTCTTGTAGTTTGATAATGCACGAATATTTCCTTAAATTCTGGTATTTTTTAGTAAAATAGGGTTAATTCAAGAGTAGCTAACCTTACAATATCTTTTGTAGACAGTACAATGTTATTTTTGTCATTGGAACAAACATACAAATAGAAGAAGAAGAAAACCTAAAATTGAAACCAGAACTGATAAAAAAACTAAACCGGACAAACGTTGGACCGCGATAAACGGTTCGGTCTAATGAGGGGCCCACATTGGACAACTTGGTTTATTTAAAGGACTCTTTACATATTATTCCCTTAAAATGTTCATATTTAAACTAGCCTATAAAATCATTGGACTTTTTATCTAAGTCTCTCAAATGTTGCAAGCTACTTAAAATTAGTTCTAATCGTAACCTACTTTTTTCTTTTCTTTTATTTTCTTTTATTTTAAAATATGTCACTTACTTAACAGTTTTAGTAGATCTTTGAGTTATAATATATACCTTCAACTTTCAACATCTCAAGTCTATAGATCTAAAGTATGGAGCATCTTGTCTTAGCACAAATTTATCACATCGATACTTGATAGACTAGACCTCTTTTTGCCAAAGTGCAAATGTTTTTGGGTCATGTACAAACTAACTCAATTCTTAATTACAAGAGAGTATGAGACCTCAGCATACTCTTATACCAAATCTGAGATTGTTGGCTTGAGTAACATCTCAAGTCTATAGATCTAAAGTATGGAGCATCTTGTCTTAGCACAAATTTATCACATCGTACTTGATAGACTAGACCTCTTTTTTGCCAAAGTGCAAATGTTTTTGAGTCATGTACAAACTAACTCAATTCTTAATTACAAGAGAGTATGAGACCTCAGCATACTCTTATACCAAATACTAGATTGTTGGCTTGAGCATTGGAGGGCTTTTGTCAAAATCTAGCCCCTCCCACCGTGTTTGCTCATGAGCATAAGCTCTACGACCATCAAAGTCTTTAGACTGAGGAAAGAGCCAAATTGCCTCTTCTCCAGGAAGCCTCTCGTTCTTTAAACCTATCTCAATCTAATCATCATCTATATCCAGCTCAATATTTCCAGTTTTGCTTATTGTAATCGCTATGTCTCTTGTAGGAAAGGGAATAACACCTTTTATAGAGTAATTATAATTGCAAATATCCCCATAGAGTAGGGGCTACAAATAATTTACAGCCAAAATTTTCATGAATTTCCCTCAAATGCGCAATCGGGTCACGGTACCCGACCCGTAAACCCGCAACTTCCAATCTTGTTCGCTAGCCACTGAAATCACTCTCGCTCGCGTCCACAGCCATTAACCTCTCTTTCCTTCCATGCTCCTCTCAAATCCTCTCCTTCACAAACCCAATTCCAAACCCTAACCCTAATTTCCCGCCATCGCAGCCTCCATCTCTACCTCGTCGCCGCTTCCGCCTCCGTTGCCGGCGAGGCGGCGGCGACCGTCGATGGGACTCGAACGCGGAGTCTTTTCGGTTCAGGTTCCGAGACGAAGACGACGATGAAGGAGGAAGAGTAATGGTGGTCGGAGGTGGTGGCCTGATCAGGATGAGGATGATTTTGATGATGAATTTGATTTCTTTGAGGAGGATAGCGAGAGTTTTTGGGATAAATTTTGGATCTTTAAGGTAATTGTCGCTTTTTTGTTGCTCTTGTAGTTTGATAATGCACGAATATTTCCTTAAATTCTGGTATTTTTTTAGTAAAATAGGGTTAATTCAAGAGTAGCTAACCTTACAATATCTTTTGTAGACAGTACAATGTTATTTTTGTCATTGGAACAAACATACAAATAGAAACAAATACCTAAATGTAACTGTGTTCTACATAAACTATCTTAATAGTAAATGAGTTAGGTGTGAATAATGGCATGAAAACTGGAAAGGCATGTATAAAAGATCTGTTTTAAAGAGAGATATTGTATGAATGACAGGAACATGTCGCATTCCTGCAACCAATGTAGATTATAGGTGGATGAAACTATGTTTCTTTCTTTTTTGAGGTTGACATATTTGAAGCCCAATGCGAAATATCTTAGTACTTGTAGTTTCTCTCAGGTTTTTGAAATTGAGTTAATGATATTGTTTATAGGTTGACTATCTTAGAAATGAATAAGTAGATAAATTGGTATTCGTCCATAAGTCCATTAATTTGCTTGAGTATCCTTTCTAAGTGAATGATTTAGAGGCAAAGAGGATATAACTTAAATAGAAATTGAGTGTTTTCTTATGGCATTTATTTGGGGGGAGATTGACATCTCTCTTGGTTTTGGCCATGAGAAGTATTTCATGTATTTCTTGGTGAAACTCAAGCTTGCATAGAACCTAATAGGATTATGTGTATATACACGTTTGCACAATTTAAACATTGAAAAATAAAGATTTTGTGGTATATATCATTAGTATAACTAAGCCTAAAAGCTAAAACCTTCTGGTCAAGTAATTGCAAACTCATCCATACAAAACACATTCTAGATGAAAGGGATGATAATGAGTAACTTCGTGGAGGAGATAGACCTCAATAGAACTGAATGGAAGAATAGGACTCATGTAGCCGAGCCCAAACATTTCGGATAAGGACTTTGTTGTTGTTGTTATGAAAGACATTCTAGGTAAACTTTCTGCTAAAAAAGAATCAGTCTTGTCTTTCAGTTGAGGAGATCATTTGTCACTGTTCATTTTACTAGCACTTTTAGTCTGATATATATATATATATATATATATATATATATATATATATATATATATATATATATATATATATATATATATATATATATATATATATATATATATATATATAGATTAAATCAAATAAGTTCTGTGTTGATTTATTACTTGAAAATTAGTCTTGCTTTGAATCAGGTTTGTAGAATTTACACTTTTTTCATTTCTTGCCTAGTGCTTTTGGAGTCTTATGTGACCGTATAATCTCATTTCTTACAATTTTAATATCCCTATAATGTGTCCTAATACAGGTTTTTAAGTCATATGGCTACCTTCTACCTGTCGTCATAGGATCCATGCTTCTTGCTACAGGTCCAAAGGCTTTCCTTATGGCTTTAGCTTTGCCTCTTGGACAATCGGCAATTTCTCTAGCAATCGAAAAGCTATGGGGAGGCGTATCTGAAGAGCCAAGGACTAAGCCTAAGACAAAGAGGAAACCCTTCACCAAATCTTCTACCAATTTCAGAAATCAAGAAAAAGAAGAAAGGAAAAATGGAGACAAAGGAAGAAGAAATGGCTATCAATCATGGGTTTCTGCAGATTCTGGAGTCGAAGACAGTGTGAGAAACTCTACAAGGTCAAGTTTTGGAGGATGGGATGAGTTAGATAATGAAAAGGGGCCGATGAGAAGAAAGCCGCCGATAACTGCTGACAATGTGAACAGGGGGAAGTTGTCGAAGAGAAGGAGGTACAAGGATGCACCTTTGTTTCTGAGACTGTTGATTGCAGTTTTTCCATTCTTGGGTTCATGGACTAGGATATTATAGTAACAATGGGTGGTTGGCTTGTTGAGTTTATGATGGACGATATTTGAACATTTGCACAAGAAACAGAAGGAAAGATGCTATTGAAGACTTTTATGGAGCTTCGGGTATTTGAATCGAGATATATTTTGGTCTGCTTGTGCCCTCTTGTAGCTTGCAAGACTAAGAACGGTGTTCTATTGACGAGTGAAAATGTTGGGAGAAAATTGAGAAGGTACATGTCTCAGACTCGGAGAAGCTCAACTAGAGGATGCACTTCGAAGGGAGTTGAGATCTAAATGCATGACTCATGATTCGAGGAAGAGAAGATTGCATTAATGTTCCGGTCTTTTAATATTGATCGATCTGTCAATAAACATATGAATCTGTTACACATATAATTATGTTAACGTATTTACTTATGTAGTCAAATTAATTTGTATGCTTTGCAGTGGACAGCTCAATCTGTTGTAAGGAGTAGATAACAGTCTGCTCTATTAGCTGTAAAAATGAACTTAAGTCACTATATATGCTGCATAAATCTGTTCATGCTTGTAGCTGGTAGATCGCTCTCATGGTTGGCCCGTTCTATGAGTTAGGCCTTTTGTTAAATACTTGCACATCAGTTTACTATGTGCTGGTGATGAGCAAGCTTTTTGTCCCAAGGATTAAATAAAATGTGCAGTCACTGTCTAGCCTGCTCCTCCCTTCAGAAATGGAAACAGACTAAACCACGAAAAGCATATTGTAATTTGCAATGCCTTTTCTGTTAAAAAAAAGGCTAAATAGCACCTATATACCTAATAGTTACATTACTTTAGCATTTATATACCTGAAGTTACAAATCCTAATAGTTACATTACTTTAGCATTTATATACCCGAAGTTACAAATCGTGACAATTATATAATCCAGAGGATGAAGTGCCCCCTCCATTTAATGAAGAGAAGGGTTTCTTCACGTAAACCACCTTTAAAATAGGGTGATTATACGAAAACCTTTCAAAGTTCACTTCAAACAATAACCATGTTTAAAGGAGTTTCAAGTTGCAATCAACCACCATGACCTATAATCTGATGAAAATTTGACTGAAATTCCCAAAATACTCTTAAAAACTCACGTGTCAATTATGTGAAATGATTTCTAAACCAAATCTAGTGTTTGACACATGCGTGTTTGTTAAGGACAATTTGGAATTTCAATTAATATTTCAGCAGAAAATAGGTCAAAGTGATTGATTCCAAGCAGAACCCCTTTAAAAAGTGGTTTCTATGCAAATTTCACTTTGAAGGTGATTTTCGTACAATCGCCACATTTTAAGGGTGGTTTCTATGGGAAAAAAAACCCTAAAGAGAAAGGGGTATGTAAAGAAGTAAATATTATAATCAATGAGTATAAAAGCTGTTGATGTATATAATCACAGTCACTAACCTCGGATGAGTTTAGCTTTAAAGAGAGCGGAGTCCGCTTTCTCTCCTAAAGCCCAGCGACGCTGACTCCAGCCAAAGGATTCGCCTACAACGAAAGAAGGACTGCGGAAGAGGCGGAGTTGGGATCTCCGATGGTTCCTCAAGCGGTCAAGTTAGTGGAGCGGGGATAGTCTAATAGGCGAGAATTCACTCGGGAGAGATTGCTTACCTTGTTAGGCATTCACGTTTTCTTTTATAGGTAGGGTTAAGGGGTATTTCCGTCTTTCCATTAGTTTGGGAACCACCGGTGAATCAGCCCTCCCCTCCCGTGTGGCCGAGGATTGGTGAACATCCCTCCTTTGCTAGAGTGGTGGCCTTTACAGTGTCAAATTGGGCGTGTCGAGGGTTGGTGTGGTCTATTCGCTATTAATGGGATGGGATTGGCGCTGTAGTGCATGGGTCCGAGGTGCCTTAAATCTTGTGAGAGATGGGGAATTAGGGGTTGTCGGTGCATTTAATCACGATGTTGATGGGCTCAGTCTTGTGTGGCCGTCGTTTGAGTGGAGAGAATCACGAGGTGAGAGGGGGAGGCGGCGGATGGCCGACTCATGCGACCTCCTAGGGCGTCCCTTGGGATGATTTGCGAGGGGCGATTGGGGCGCCTTATCGCGTCGCCCTAGAGGGCGAGTGGCCAAGAAGGGTAGGCCTGGATTCGTTCCATTGTTTGGAGAGGTCGGCAACTTGTAGGAAGGGATCGTAGCAGGCGGGTCGGAAGGACGGCCGACACCGCCGCCAGCGTCGTCAGAAGCTGTCGATGGGCGACTCGCACCGCCTTCGCGTCGGTCATGGCGATGGTCGTCGATGGGCCGGGGCGGAGTCGGTACATGCGAGTCGGTCGGTGGGTTGAGTGTGGAGGTTCTTGTCGGTCCTCATTGGTAAACAAGCGTTCGTTCGGATCGGTAGCTGGCTTTTCTCTTTAATCGATTAGTGGTTATGACCATAACATTGGTCCCTTTCGCTTGGAGTCGGTTGGAATCGAGTCCAAGTGAAATGAGTAGCGTTATACAGTGGGAGGGTTCGAGGGGTTCGAGCGTTACATCGATGGGGCGTGGGCGTCGTGGCGATTTCTTGGCCATTGGCGCTTCGCCTTCTGGGCGTAGAGGTGGGGCCCTCTGGGGCTGCTTTACGCCTCCCGAAGCGGTGCCTCGGGAGTGGGGTTTTAATCCTCTCCGTTGATCGCGAAGGGCTGTCGATGGGTCCCACCGTATAAATAGAGAGGTGGCGGAGGAAGGCATTCGCTTCTCTTCCCTCGTTTACGAACTTAGGCGATTTTCCGGCGGGTGGTAAAGGTCCGGCATGGATTCCGATCGTCATAAGCAACTTGATGAGTTCCGTTCGAAGGTTACCCAGACGCAAATGAGGTCTTTGCGCTCGGAATTCGACATACCGGAGGCGTACAAGTTGGAGGCTCCGGCGAAATCATCTCCGTTATCTGACCACGCGGCGGCGAGGCTCCCAGTATCTCAAACACTTGGAATGCGGCCTCCGGTTTCCCTGCACCCTTTTCTTGAAAAGTGTTTGATGAGTTAGGTGTCTCCCCAATGCAAATGGCCAAAACTTCGATAGCCATATTGGTCGGCTTCACCGTCATCTGCCGTTGGCTCTCGATTCGGTAGGCGATGGCGTCTTGAGCCACTTGGTGGCGTCCGCAGTCCGAAAGACGCCTCACTATTACCTCCGGATGTCGGAGAATTCAAGGTTATCCTTGATCGCCCAAGTCGATCAAAGGGTGGAAAAACGAGGTTCGATGCGGATCAGGGGCGACTTCGAACTTAGGGTGTGCGTCTGGCGAGATTAGGAGAGAAACCCTAGAGCCTACATCCTTATCGGTAGAGCACGGCGAGTTGGAGCAGATCGTTAACTACACGGGGCCGCGTACGATGGACGCCTTGCTCGACAGGTCGGTTTTACGGCTTCATGGGATTTCGTCCACTCCTCCTGGCCCTTCTGATGAGGCGAGGGCTCATAACGTGACTTTCGGGGGGACAGTCGGGAGAGCACTAAGGGCTGAACCCACTCCGGGTGAGGAGCTCCCGGAAGAACCCAGAGAGGGGTCGGCTCGGCAAAGCGGCCGAGGCGAAGTCGCCTGGGGAAATCGCCCCACCGGAGGAGGTGAGAGGTCCGACGTGGGGACGACCGTAGCGGGATGCGGTCGTATATCAGAAGGTGTCGCCTTGGGTGGCGGGCCCGGTTTCCGGAGGACCCGGCAAAAGAAAACCAGCCATGGTCCTCGAGGTGCTAGACGGGCGGGAGAGAGTGTGGAGCATCCGATTGGAGAGGAGCTGCTAGAGTCGGAGGGGCGGGAGGACGACCGATCATCAGCCAGCGAGAAGTCGGCCAAAGGTCTGGCGTGGCCCAGCAGAAGGCTCGGGAGGTCTGTGAAGCGGTATCCCAGCAGAGGCGGTGGTCGGGGCGTGGTCGCGACCCTGAGGGCGGCTCCTCACCGACCGAAAAGAATCGGTCGGTGGCCGAGCGAGGTTTTCTCAGCCGGGGTGGCCCTCCCTATCAGCGGTTGAGGTGAGGCTGGAACAAAGCGAGTAGAGGCGATGATGGGGCTCTCTCTCCCTCGGCCGTTATGATGGGGAGCGGATCGCGAACATCGGCATAAGCGGCATGGTACTGGATGCTCGCTTCGTCGGTGTTAAGGTCGAGCTACATTACAAGAAAAGCGGCGGTTCAGCTTACTGCGGATCGGGAGATTTTGGCGGCGATTCCCGATGTCGGTCTGCACATCATCCTGCGGAGTTATTTGACCAGGGGTTGTTTGGTGGAGGACGAGCTGTTCAGTCGGCTGCGTCAGGGCCATCAAGCCTACGAAAGGCTTCGAGAGAAGCATCTGGCTACCGAGGCCGCCCCTAACGAGGACCTAGACCGAGCTATTAAGGAGCTTTCAATTAAACAGGCCGAGCTCGATGATTGGCGGCGTGAGATGGAGGTTAAGGATCAAGTCATCAGGGAACTCAAAGCGTCCAGGGAGAGAATGTTGGTCGATATAGCAGATCTCCGAGCGGCGCCTTGGAGACGGCGAGGGGCACCGAGTCGTCCGAGCGTTTATAGAAGCGCACAGCGGCCTTGAGTGGCTGAAGCGGAGTCGCCAACCGCCAAGGCTCAGTTGGAGGAGGAGTCGGTCGCCCGTGAGCAACTAGCAAGGGAGTGTGCGCAACTTAAGGAATCCTTAAGCGCGGCGGAGGAGAAGGCGAAACATCTGGAGTCGTTCGATTATCGGTCATCCCTGAGAGAACAAAGCCGACCGGCCATCGTCGAAGAATACCGACAAAGCACGATGGGGAAGGTCGAGGTTGCTCTGGCCTGTAAGGCGGGTTGTGACTTCATGGTTAAACAACTACCGCCGGTATCGAGGGTCCAGTGCCGGCCGATATCCTCCGAGTGTAGCGGCGGAGCAGATCTCCTCTCGAGGTTTGGCGGCGAGGCGGGGATCGACCTAGGTGACAACGACGCCGAGGAGGGAGAGGAGGACGGGTCATCAGCGGTGGCTCTTGGCGATGCGGCCGGTCCGTAGTTTAGGTTTTAAGCACTCGTTTGTAATGTAATAGGCGGTTGTGTATTTTGTACTTGTCAAATGAATGAATGCAATAAGAGTTTGTTTTCGTAGTTGTGTTTTGTGTCGCTTTCTATGGCTGAGGTTATTTGGTGAATTGGTGGGATGGTCTTCCATTGGTATTTGCCCGGGATGGCCTCGTTAATGAGTCGGCCTTTGGGGTCACTTGTTCTTGTTCGTTGGTTCATTGGGCGGTAGGCGAGTCGATCCGCCCAAACAAAAGACGGGCTTAGTTTTAAGGCATAGCGAGCGCCATCGGTAGGTGATAAGCCTTGACGTCAGCGGTACTTTAGCCGTCGGTAGCAATTCGGCGAAGAGACGTGGGCCATAAAGGCGGGCTTTTCAATTTTCAAGTGGCGGTTCGCGTTTGAGCATCAATCTCGACCGTTGGGTTCGAAGCGCCGCCCAGGAACGGACACGTGGGCATTCTGGGTGTCTATATATACCCTTACTCCATTTGGGGATTTCTTTTTGCACTTTCTAAAGACCTATCCTCTTCTTCTTTCTTAAAAGCGAATTTTCTGCCATGGCTGCTTCTACTCCCGCCTCGTTGATAGGATCGCCAAGCTCAAATCTTGGCAATCGAAGCGAGAAGAGGACACGGAGGATCCACGAAAGTACGATCTCCTGTAGGGTTCTGATTTCTCTTCGAGAGAAAGACAGCCATTGTCGATCATGGCGGATAAGCTACCGCTGTACATGGCGACTTGGACAATGGATTGCGCCTCCCCTGCCGGCGTTAAGTGAAGAGGCTATCGCGAACAGCTCGGGGTGTCTCCGATGCAGTTTTCCCCTAACGCCATCGCTACGATAATGGCGTTCTTGGTGATTTGTCACCGTGTGAAGGTGGTGCCGACTCTTCAACTCTTCGGCAACCTCGTCACGGTGAGGGCGACAAAGAAGGACGCCCATTTCTTCTTCGGGTATGTGGGTGGTCGGTTTGTCGACATTCCGGACTCGAATAAGGACTGGAAGAACAAATTCGTCTGGGTTTTTGGCGCCGACGCCGAATTGGCTTGCCGTTCATGGCCGGAGATCAACAAAGACGGCCTGAAGAACCTTCCTCTCTCTGTGGACGAGAGGCGCGACCTGGACAAGTTCCGTCATTATTCGGGTCGCGGAAGGGCTATAACTTGTTCGACAACGCTTCGCTGAGGGTAGCGGGGCTATCCTTCGTTCGACCGACTGGGGTCGACGAGGACAAGGAGAAGGAGCTGCTCGAGGTGGCCCCACAACAAGCTGAGGATCCCAAGAGTGGGGGTCCTAGTCCGACCGAGGCTCTGTGGCCGCAGCCTTCCCAAAAGAAGGTCGAGGAGGGGCTGTCAAGCGCGGGCCAGCAGTGGAGGAGAAGTTTGAAGAGTTGGCGGCTAGGCTGCAGGTGAAGAGGGCTCTCCCTCCGTCCGGGGCCGACCAACCAAAGAAGAAGAAGAAGGCGAAGGAATCGGTGGGGCCGACCTTGGAGGAGACGGTTGAGAGGGTGGTCCCCGAGCAGGCCGAGGGCGTCACTGGGGAACTTCCGACCGTTGGGGAGAGTCGTCCCTGCAAGTTCTCCCCTCGCCTCGGCCTGGCGGGGTTGCATCGGAGGTGGCATCACGTCCACAGGTAGGCGAAGTCCCTAGCCGGTTAGCAGGGGTCATGGCGTGAGGGGCTCTGCCGACCAAGTGATGGAGACGCCCTCTGAGGAGCCCACTCAGAGGTCGGGGAAGGAGGCGGCTGCTTCGGAGGAATCGGCTCCGGAGTCGGATCTCGCGGGTCTGCTCAAGGACTTGGGCATAGAGCTTCCTTTCCGTCATCAGATAGCCGAGGTGGGTCGCTTGAGGTGGAGGGAGCTGCGATCCCAGCTCATCGGCAATCTGTGGGAGGGGTACTCGGCAAGGGGGGAGCCTTCCCCAAGCGACCGATTCATCCCTGACCATTCTCTCCTTAGAGAGGGCACGGTGCTTCTCGGGGTGAGGCGGTTCGTCGCCTCGGGCAGTTCACTCTCCCCCACGACAAGGATCTCCTGGAGGAGACGCCCTCGGCCGGCCTCAGGCAAGCCCTCTTGAGTTACCACACTCGAGGGGCCTTGGTAGGGGAGGAGCTTTATGGCCGGCTGTCTTGCGCCATGAATGCTGTGGGCGACTTGGCGGAGAGGCTCGTAGCAGAAAAGAGGAGCCGGGAGGAAGCGGAGAAGAGGGCGGCCGCCCTTGAGGCGGAGAAGTCGGAAGTCGGCGCCAAATGGCGCGTTGAGCTGGAGGCCAAGCAATCTACGATCGCTGATCTCCAAACTCAACACTCAGAGCAGGTGGTCGTCATCGATGAGCTGAAGGGGGAGGTCGCTCGGTTGAGACGGACAGTCGCCAAACTGTTGATGTATATAATCACAGTCACTAACCTCGGATGAGTTTAGCTTTAAAGAGAGCGGAGTCCGCTTTCTCTCCTAAAGCCAGCGGCGACTCCGACCAAAGGATTCGCCTACAACAAAGAAGGACCCGGAAGAGGCGGAGTTGGGATCTCCGGTGGTTCCTCCGACGGTCAAGTTAGTGGAGCGGGGGATAGTCTAATAGAGCAGGAATTCACTCAGGAGAGATTGCTTACCTTGTTAGCTGTTCACGTTTTTCTTTTATAGGTAGGGTTAAGGGGGTATTTCCGTCTTTCCATTAGTTTGGGAACCACCGGTGAATCAGCCCTCCCCCCTCCACGTGTGAGCCGAGGATTGATCAACATCCCTCCGCCGCTAGAGTGGTGGCCTTCTGAGTGTCAAATTGGGCGACCGAGGGTTGGTGTGGTCTATTCGCTATTAATGGGATGGGATTGGCGGCGCCTGTAGCTGCATGGGTCCGAGGTGCCTTAAATACTGTGAGAGATGGGGGAATTAGGGGGCTGTCAGTGCATTTAATGCGATGTTGATGGGCTCGAGTACTGTGTGGCCGTCGTTTGAGTGGAGAGAATCACGCAGGGTGAGAGGGGGGAGACGGCGGCCGGATGGCCGACTCATGCGGCCTCCTAGGACGTCCCTTGGGATGATTTGCCGAGGGGGACGATTGGGAGCGCCTTATGCGTCGCCCTAGAGGACGAGTGGCCAAGAAGGGTAGGCCTGGATTCGTTCCACATTGTTTGGAGAGGTCGGCAACTTGTAGGAAGGGATCGTAACGGGCGGCGGGTCGGAAGGACGACTGACACCGCCTTCCGCGTCGTCAGAAGCTGTCGATGGGCGACTCGCACCGCCTTCGCGTCGGTCATGGCGATGGTCGTCGATGGGCCGGGGCGGAGTCGGTACATGCAGGTCGGTCGGTGGGTTGAGTGTGGAGGTTCTTGTCGGTCCTCATTGGTAAACAAGCGTTCGTTCAGATCAGCGCTTGGCTTTTCTCTTTAATCACTGATTAGTGGTTATGACCATAACAGTTGGTCCCTTTCGCTTGGAGTCGGTTGGAATCGAGTCCAAGTGAAATGAGTAGCGTTATACAGTGGGAGGGTTCGAGGGGGTTCGAGGGGGGTTCGAACGTTACATCGATGGGACGTGGCTGACGTGAGCGAGCAGTTTCTTGGCCATTGGCGCTTCGCCTTCTGGGCGTAGAGGTGGGGCCCTCTGGGGTGCTTTAGCCTCGGCGGTGCCTCGAGTGGGTTTTAATCCTCTCCGCTGATCGCGAAGGGAGCCGCTGGGTCCCACCGTATAAATAGAGAGAGGTGACGGAGGAAGGCATTCGCTTCTTCCCTCGCTACTTAACTTAGGCGATTTTCCGGCGGGTGGTAAAGGTCCGGCATGGATTCCGATCGTCATAAGCAACTTGATGAGTTCCGTTCGAAGGTTACCCAGACGCAAATGAGGTCTTTGCGCTCGGAATTCGACATACCGGAGGCGTACAAGTTGGAGGCTCCGGCGAAATCATCTCCCAGATACGCCACGCAGCGAGGGCTCCTCAGATCTCAAACACTTGGAATGCGGCCTCCGGTTGCCACTGCACCCTTTTCTTCGAAAAGTGTTTGATGAGTTAGGTGTCTCCCCAATGCAAATGACGCCAAACTCGATAGCCATATTGGTCGGCTTCACCGTCATCTGCCGTTGGCTCTCGATTCGGCCGACGATGAGCGTGCTGAGCCACTTGGTCGGCGTCACAGTCCAGAAGACGCCTCACTATTACCTCCAGATGTCGGGAGAATTCAAGGTTATCCTTGATCTGCCCAAGTCGATCAAAGGGTGGAAAGACAGGTTCGCTCGGATCACCGGGACGACTTCGAACTTAGGGTGCGCGCCCCGCCGAGATTAGAGAGAAACCCTAGAGCCTACATCCTTATCGGTAGAGCACGGCGAGTTGGAGCAGATCGTTAACTACACGGGGCCGCGTACGATGGACGCCTTGCTCGACAGGTCGGTTTTACGGCTTCATGGGATTTCGTCCACTCCTCCTGGCCCTTCTGATGAGGCGAGGGCTCATAACGTGACTTTCGGGGGGACAGTCGGGAGAGCACTAAGGGCTGAACCCACTCCGGGTGAGGAGCTCCCGGAAGAACCCAGAGAGGGGTCGGCTCGGCAAAGCGGCCGAGGCGAAGTCGCCTGGGGAAATCGCCCCACCGGGAGGAGGTGAGAGGTCCGACGGGGACGACCGTGAAGGGATGCGGTCGATATCGGAAGGTGTCGCCTTGGTGGCGTCTGGACGGAGGACCCGGCAAGAAAACCACCATGGTCCTCGAGGTGCTAGACGGGCGGAGAGAGTGTGGGGCATCCGATTGAGAGGAGCCGCTAGAGTCTGAGGGGCGGAGGACGACCGATCATCAGCAAAGCGAAAGGAAGTCGGCCGAAATCTGGCGTGGCCTGAAGCATGCCGGGGAGGTCTGGCTGGGGGTATCCAGGGAGCGGCGTCGTCGGGGCGTGGTCGACACCTGGGGCGGCTCCTCACCGACCGAAAAGAATCGGTCGGTGGCCGGGGGCGAAGTTTTCTCCAGCGGGGTGGCCCTCCCTATCGCGGTTGAGGGTGAGGACTGAACAAAGCGAGTAGGCGATGATGGGGCTCTCTCCCTCGGCCGTTATGATGGGGAGCCGGATGCGAGCATCGGCATAAGCGGCATGGTACACGGATGCTCGCTTCGTCGGTGTTAAGGTCGAAGCACGATACAAAGGAAAAGCGGCGGTTGGCTTACTGCGGATCGGAGATTTTGGCGGCGATTCCGATGTCGGTCGCACATCATCCCGCTGGAGTTATTTGACCAGGGTTGTTTGGTGGAGGGCGATTCCGGTCGAGCTGCGTCGGGGCCATCAAGCTTCACGAAGGCTTCGAGAAGCATCGGCTACCGAGGCCGCCTAACGAGGACCTAGACCGAGCTATTAAGGAGCTTTAATTAAACAGCCGAGCTCGATGATTGGCGTGAGATGGAGGTTAAGGATCAAGTCATCGTGGAACTCAAAGCGCCCGTGGAGAGAATGTTGGTCGATATAGCGGATCTCAAGCGGCGTCTGAGGGCCGAGGGCGAGTCGTCCGGCGTTATGAAGCCGACAGCGGCAGGCCAGAGTCGTACTGGAGAAGCAGTCGCCAACGCCAAGGCTCAGTTGGAGGAGGAGTCGGTCGCCCGTGAGCAACTAGCAAGGGAGTGTGCGCAACTTAAGGAATCCTTAAGCGCGGCGGAGGAGAAGGCGAAACATCTGGAGTCGTTCGATTATCGGTCATCCCTGAGAGAACAAAGCCGACCGGCCATCGTCGAAGAATACCGACAAAGCACGATGGGGAAGGTCGAGGTTGCTCTGGCCTGTAAGGCGGGTTGTGACTTCATGGTTAAACAACTACCGCCCGAGTATCAGAGGGTCCCAGGCCGGCTTCGATATCCTCCGAGTGTAGCCGGCCAGACAGATCTCCTCTCGAGGTTTGAGGCGGCGGGGGCAGGATACGACCTAGGCGACAACGACGCTGAGGAGGGAGAGGAGGACGGGTCATCAAGCGGTGGCTCTTCGAGCGATGCCGGCCCGGGTCCGTAGTTTAGGTTTTAAGCACTCGTTTGTAATGTAATCGGCGGTTGTGTATTTTGTACTTGTCAAATGAATGAATGCAATAAGAGTTTGTTTTCGTAGTTGTGTTTTGTGTCGCTTTCTATGGCTGAGGTTATTTGGTGAATTGACTGGCTGGGATGGTCTTCCATTGGGCGGCTGCCCCAGGATGGCCTCTCGTTAGCTGAGTCGGCCTTTGGGGTCACTTGTTCTTGTTCTGTTGGTTCATTGGGCGGTAGGCGAGTCGATCCGCCCAAACAAAAGCGGGCTTAGTTTTACGGTATGCTTGTAGGTGATAAGCCTTGACGTCAGCGGTACTTTAGCCGTCAGGGGGCGCTTCGAATTTCGAGCGAAGAGACGTGGGCCATAAAGGCGGGCTTTTCAATTTTCAAGTGGCGGTTCGCGTTTGAGCATCAATCTCGACCGTTGGGTTCGAAGCGCCGCCCAGGAACGGACACGTGGGCATTCTGGGTGTCTATATATACCCTTACTCCATTTGGGGATTTCTTTTTGCACTTTCTAAAGACCTATCCTCTTCTTCTTTCTTAAAAGCGAATTTTCTGCCATGGCTGCTTCTACTCCCGCCTCGTTGATAGGATCGCCAAGCTCAAATCTTGGCAATCGGCGAGAAGAGGACCCGAGGGGATCCACGAAAGGTACGATCTCCCCTAGGGTTTACGCTTTCTTCCGAGAAAGACAGCCATTGTCGATCATGGCGCGGATAAGCTACCGTACATGGCGACTTGGACAATGGATTGCGCCTCCCCTGCCGGCGTTAAGTGAAGAGGCTATGCGAACGTTCGGGGTGTCTCCGATCTGATTTCCCCTAACGCCATCGCTACGATAATGGCGTTTGGTGATTTGTCACCGTGTGAAGGTGGTGCCGACTCTTCAACTCTTCGGCAACCTCGTCACGGTGAGGGCGACAAAGAAGGACGCCCATTTCTTCTTCGTATGTGGGTGGTCGGTTTGTCGACATTCGGACTCGAATAAGGACCGAAGAACAAATTGCCTCGGTTTTAGCCGACGCCGAATTGGCTTGCCGCTCATGGCCGGAGATCAACAAAGACGCCTCAAGAACCTTCCTCTCTGTGGGCGAGAGGCGACTGGACAAGTTCCGCCGTTATTCGGGTCGCGAAGGGCTATAACTTGTTCGACAACGCCACGAGGGTAGCGGGCTATCCTTCGCTCGACCGACCGGGTCGACGAGGACAAGGAGAAGGAGCCGCCGGCGGCCCCACAACAAGCTGAGGATCCCAAGAGTGGGGGTCCTAGTCCGACCGAGGCTACAGGGCTGCAGCTTCCCCAAAAGAAGGTCAGGGGAGGGGGGCTGTCGGCTGCGGAGGCGCAGCAGGTGGAGGAGAAGTTTGAAGAGTTGGCGGCTAGGCTGCAGGTGAAGAGGGCTCTCCCTCCGTCCGGGGCCGACCAACCAAAGAAGAAGAAGAAGAAGAAGGCGAAGGAATCGGTGGGGCCGACCTTGGAGGAGACGGTTGAGAGGGTGGTCCCCGAGCAGGCCGAGGGCGTCACTGGGGAACTTCCGACCGTTGGGGAGAGTCGTCCCTGCAAGTTCTCCCCTCGCCTCGGCCTGGCGGGGTTGCATCGGAGGGGGCATCACGTCCACAGGTAGGCGAAGTCCCTAGCCAGTTGGCGCAGGGGGTCGCTGTGGCGACTGAGGGGGCTCCTGCCGACCAAGTGATGGAGACGCCCTCTGAGGAGCCCACTCAGAGGTCGGGGAAGGAGGCGGCTGCTTCGGAGGAATCGGCTCCGGAGTCGGATCTCGCGGGTCTGCTCAAGGACTTGGGCATAGAGCTTCCTTTCCGTCATCAGATAGCCGAGGTGGGTCGCTTGAGGTGGAGGGAGCTGCGATCCCACCATCGGCAACTGTGGGAGGGTACTGCAAGGGGAGCCTTCCCAAGCGACCCATTCATCCCCCACCATTCTCTCCTTAGAGAGGGCACGGTGCTTCTCGGGGTGAGGCGGTTCGTCGCCTCGGGCAGTTCACTCTCCCCCACGACAAGGATCTCCTGGAGGAGACGCCCTCGGCCGGCCTCCGGCAAGCCCTCTTGAGTTACCACACTCGAGGGGCCTTGGTAGGGGAGGAGCTTTATGGTCACTGCCTTGCGCCATGAATGCCGTGGGCGAACTGGCGGAGAGGCTCAGAGCGTAAAAGAGGAGCCGGAGGAAGCGGAGAAGAGGGCGGCCGCCTTGAGGCGAGAAGTCGGAAGTCGGCGCTAAATGGCGCTGCTGAGTGGAGGCCAAGCACCCACGATCGCCGATCTCCAAACTCAACACTCGAAAGGTGTGGTCGCCATCGATGAGTCAAGGGGAGGTCGCCGGTTGAGACGGACACGCCAAACCGTTGATGTATATAATCACAGCCACTAACCTCGGATGAGTTTAGCTTTAAAGAGAGCGGAGTCCGCTTTCTCCTAAAGCCCAAATGACGACTCCACCAAAGGATTCGCCACAACAGAAAGAAGGACTCGGAAGAGGCGGAGTTGGGATCTCCTGGTTCCTCCGACGGTCAAGTTAGTGGAGCGGGGATAGTCTAATAGAGCAGAATTCACTCAGAGAGATTGCTTACCTTGTTAGTCGCTCACGCTTTTCTTTTATAGGTAGGGTTAAGGGGTATTTCGTCTTTCCATTAGTTTGGGAACCACGGTGAATCGCCCTCCCTCCACGTGAGCCGAGGATTGATCAACATCCCTCCACCGCTAGAGTGGCCGGCCTTTACAGTGTCAAATTGGGCGTGTCGAGGGTTGGTGTGGTCTATTCGCTATTAATGGGATGGGATTGGCGGCCTGTAGGCTGCATGGGTCGAGGTGCCTTAAATACCGTGAGAGATGGGGAATTAGGGGTCACGCTGCATTTAATGCGATGTTGATGGGCTCGAATCTTGTGTGGCCGTCGTTTGAGTGGAGAGAATCACGCAGGTGAGAGGGGAGACGGCGCCGGATGGCCGACTCATGCGCCTCCTAGGACGCCCCTTGGGATGATTTGCCGAGGGGACGATTGGGAGCGCTTTATGCGTCGCCTCTAGAGGACGAGTGGCCAAGAAGGGTAGGCTGGATTCGCTCCACATTGTTTGGAGAGGTCGGCAACTTGTAGGAAGGGATCGTGAACGGCGGCGGTCGGAGGACGACCGACACCGCCTTCCGCGCCGTCCGAGAGAATCGCCGATGGGTCGACTCGCACCGCTTCGCTCGGTCATGGCGATGGTCGTCGATGGACCGGACTGGTCGGTACATGCAGGCCGGTCGGTGGGTTGAGTGTGGAGGTTCTTGTCGGTCCTCATTGGTAAACAAGCGTTCGTTCAGATCAGCGCTTGGCTTTTCTCTTTAATCACTGATTAGTGGTTATGACCATAACAAAAGCCATTTGACCAACATGTGAGAATATTCTCACGTCAGGAAAGCAAAAGGTAGCAATGTGGTATATAATTGCCATGATTTGTAACTTAGGATATGTAAGTGCGGGAGCAGATTAGGCTGAGTAGCTATAAGGTACATAAGTGCTATCTAGCCTTTAAAAAAACCCAGACTAGCAGAATATATAAATATATTAGTAATGCCAGCTTATCAGACTTCACAAAACTCACGGGCAGAATAACTTCACAACTGAAAACATGATGGATCGACTTGGGGAGAAATTGTTTGAATTCAATTACAATATACAATTTGAACAAGTTATTCTTACATGGAAAGCCTATGAACAATTACATAAGAAACTAAGACAAAAATGGAACTTCTGAAAGCAAATAGTACAGCGAAAATTAGGTATACTTTTTCAAAAGAATGATTGATTTCATGCTCTAATATCATCTAGAGAACAGCTTGGTAGTACTAAGATTGCATGGAGCATCTGGATCTTTGAGACAAGTGCAGAATGCATCTTCATCCAAAGGAAATGACGCCGGAAGCGGATGATCCGGGGTTATGCCAACCTGATTCAAATTTATTAGAGACAATCAACAGATTACTGGCCTTTTTTTAAAGTAACATCTTTTACATAAGGGTTAATTGTGGATAGACCCCCTTAGTATCGCCAACTTGTGGATAGACACCTGTAGTTCTACAGATAGATCCCTTGGGTGAATTTCTTTTTTTTTTTAACTCAATTACCCTCAGGAGGTCAATTTGTTAAAAAAGCTTTTCTCCCTCTGAGGGTAAACGAGTAAAAAAATTTATTCAGGGGGATTATCTACAACAATAAAACTACAGGGGTCTATCCACAATTGATCCTTTATAATGCATGTACTTACGAGGATATAAAAGATTTTAGAAGTTTTTGGCTTGGGACCTTTTCCTAAACTAATACAGGATTGAGATCTGAAACAAATAATAGCTCTGTACTTTGCACGATGACATAATTTACTCTAAGCAAATTGTTTCACTTGCATGCATATATAATTTTGGCACTAACGCCGGTAAAGCATGAATGATGAACTCATTATATAACCGTTGAATTTCAGAAATCCCCAACCCCCAACCCCCAACCCCCAAAACACACACGGGGACACAAAATAAAGTTTGACCCATTTTGACATAACCCCAAAAAAGTTCAGAAATGCAAGTTAACCCTTCCCCCACCCCACCAAAAAAAAAGTTAGCATTTTTCTGAATCTATTGAGATACCTTCAAATTTTTTTGGGTTATTTAAACAAAGTTTGGGGTTTCAGTGACATTTCTGAACTTATTGGGGGTTATGCCAAAATAGACCAAATTTAATGGGGTTTAGTGAAATTTACCATTATATAACAAAAGAACTGACAACTATATCCCTAAAACTTCCATTATATAAATAGAGTGATCTAACACATTCTAAACTAATTAGCATTAATGGCTCATTCAGTGAGATTGAGCAGATTTGCTAAACTTGGAACAAAGAAACAGACCTTGTCAATATCGGTGTGAGCTGGGGTCTCATATCGAGCAACTGTGACAGCCAAGCCCGAGCCATCAGAAAGTTCGAAAACTGATTGTATTTTCCTGTACATGAAAAGTAAAAAAGTTAAATGAAATAAAGATTTCAATTTAAAATGCACATGAGAAGGCAGTTATTACCCTTTCCCAAATGTCGGCTCGCCATATACTACTGCTCTCTTATTGTCTTTGAGCGCTCCTGCTAATATCTCACTTGCGCTAGCAGTTCCTTTATTTACCTAAAAACAATAACTACTGAATTAAAAAGAGGAAGTCCTCAGGAGCAAATTATTTACAGAGCTCAATCTTGACCAGGAAAGAAACTTCACAAGCTTTCTTATAAGCAAGCAACATTATTGGAAGAAAAACAATTGTAGTTTTTGTCAAGAAGAAAAATCAATCTCAGTCCATTCCAAAAAATGGAACTAAACACTTGAGATCCTTTTAGATACACAGAGAATCAAGAGTAACATTATAAGACCTTCTACAAGAGCAAGAGAAGCATGCAGATAAAACTTTCAGGAATAATATGAGAATAGCCATTGCAAGATGATGCCAATCTATCCGTTTACTACCACAACTCAAACTTCCAGCCCTAAAGTTAGAAGTACATGACTTACAATAAGCCTTCTAAATATATACCCTGAAACAATTAACTAATACAATTTTTGCATCACCAACTTCATGCTATCAAATAATTGTTCTCTAATAACTTAGAACGAAATAATTATTGTCCACAATAATATTTAAACTAAAATTCCAAAAAATTAATTACTTAATGGATATTTCCTGCATTGCACTCCCAAAATTGCATAGCTGACATCCAAGTGGATGATCCATGCCCTTGGGCCTGATCTCTTAATTCATTTTTTAAAGCACTCGCGAAAGAAAGTTCATGAGAATTTAAGATCATTCATCTATGCATCACAAGGTTAGAAATTGAACTATTTCTTAAGGAGGGAACACACTTAGAACAATACTATGGATGACTAACAGCATGTTTGGCAACTGGTCAAAGTGGCTTATAAGCCACTGAGACATGTTTGACAAACAGCTTATTTTCGCTTATAAGCCAAAAATAAATAAGCTGGGGTAAAGGCAAATCGGTGTTACATATTGGGGCGTGCTCCAAGACCAGCTTATTTTTTAGTGGCTTATAAGCCACATAGTTTCACCAAGTAAAAGACCACTTTACCCCTTGACATTTAAGAAAATTCCAAAGCCCTCTTTCTCTATCTTAAGTCCCTTTTTGGTCATTTTGAGAACAAGGATGCATTATAATCCACCCATTTGCCAATCACTCTATTGGAAAATGATTATAATCCACTATATTTACCAAACACTTTGGATTATATCCACTTGATTTATAAGCCATTTGTGGATTATAAGCCAAGTAATCCAAAATTACCAAACATGCCCTAAATGATCTTCATGTAGCATGAAAGCAATACAACCAGTGCCTTTATTGAAGGATGTTAGACATAAAAAGTAACAAAGAGAAACTAGAGTTACACAGCAACAAAGTTAGGATCAGATGTCTGAACAATAGTTTCCTGCCAATACTAAAACCAAGTAGAGCTCAAACAATAATATCATAAAAGAAAGGATGAATAGACCCTTGTACCACTGGGAACTGGGAAGCCCTGCTTTATCCAGTTATTAGGATAGTCTGTGCTAATTAATTAAACAACACGTTTGATTATTAGTAGAAATTCAAATGACCTTATCATAGAGATTACGCAATAAACAGTGATGTGATATAAGGGAGAAAGGGATGAACAAGGAGCAAGACAGTGTCAAAAACTGAAAGAAAATAAGTTCACTGAGGGTTTTTAAGAAAAATATAAAACAAAGGTAATCAAATTAAACAACCAATTAATCATAATCAAATATTGGAAAGAGCTGCTGTATTTTGTAGTTGGAAGCAAGAATTATATCCCAACATGTATGTCAAGGTGTATTTATAATGAGAAAAGAGCATACCAGAACTATTAAAGGTTCTGTTGCTGCAACAGCATCGCCCCCCTCTACCTCATATATGTCTCGAACACCACGACTATCACAAATATACACAATTACGCCTTTGTCCAGCCTAAAACATAAAGAACAGGTATATATGAGATATACGTATGATGTGATATTTATCTATTAATCTTCAAGATAACAAGATTGCCAGAGTCAACAATTGTCTAGATCTAGATATACTCGAAAGTCAAGGGACATAAACAATTAATACTGTTAGCTTCAACTTTTCACGAGTTGAATTTGTGTAATTTTTTGTGAGACTCTTCACAGGTATGGTCAGATTATAATGTTCTGTTTATTATTATATGAGATTATTATTAAGGCATCCCCTTTTAAATTGGTAAAAGTTATAAGTTTGATTAAAAAAGGACTTCGGTTTGTCTTCTTTATTCTTCAACTATCTCCTCCGAGGGTAAAAGTGCAATGCATCATATTGACCGTTAGCATATTACTAATACAAAAAAAAATCAATTGACTCTTGATGTTTTTTCTTTGATTTAGCTTATTATTACACATTATCACCTTAATCACAGAATTATTATTACCACCTCTTAAAAATGAGGTTGATTCTCTCTTCGAGAGTGCGTAAGAGGTTAAAAAGATGACCAACAAGGAAAAGCTATGGATCAGCTTGGCAAATCAAACTACAAGGTGGACATAGTCAAGCTAAAATTAACTACTAAGAAGGTCATTTGAATGCCACAAATTCCTGAATGTTTGAAGGGTCTACGTGACACTTAGCAGTTGAATAAAGATAGCAAACATGATTACTGTTTAGGTTGAGGAAACCAAAAGATATCTACCCATGAACTAGCGCATTCAGTAGAAGTTAGTAGACCTGTAAAGAAGCTTACCAGATCTTTGCAATCTCAATTCCTTCTGGAAATAGACCACCACTGCATCAAATATTGGAAAATAAAGTCACTATACAAGTGAATGTGAAACAAACTCGTATTACTTCAGTAGTGATCACCTGTTATTTCTAAGGTCCAAAACGAAGGATTTCACGTTGTTGTTTCTTAATTTCTGAATAGCATCCTTGACCGCCCCTACAAGCAAATGAGAAAAGTGCATTTCAAGTTAAAGTGCAGAACGAATAAAAATAAATAACTATTATATTACCAAGTTGCATTTGTCTATTATGTGCCTTTAAAATGAAATGCCAGAATTTGGCAAAAACAGGCTAGACACAGATCAAAAAGTAGGTTGTACTCACTGATTTTGTAAATAATAAAATAAAAAAGTTCTGTTACCGGTAAATGGGATATGTGTTGTTTATTAATAGGCAATCATATTGTTACCTGTCACTAACTTTGAATTTTAGGTCCACCATAGTTAGGCCCACCAATGTAATTACACGGATGAAAAAGGCAATAAACCATATCACACGGTATTAAACGCTACAGGGGGGGAAGGAAGGGCTCAAACATATAATGCCATATTTTCATCTTCAGCATATAACTTGCAACAACAACAGCAGCAACAACAAAGACTTTATCCCAAAACTTTGGACGCATATAACATGTATGTAATAACAACAAAGTTCATTTTAAAAACAAGTGATTTAAGCAATGACCACTGAAAACTAAAACCCTTAACACTTTGATGTCAACTCTCTAGAAATTGTTGTGGCAGGCAATGCAATCAACTTCAGAGAGACCATCCGTTAAGGAGGGCCTTGCTCAATCAGGCTACCAACCATTTCTTTCTTTCTTTTTTTCTTTTTGACGTCAGAAAACATTGTATCTCATGATTTATAGTTCCATGAAAAGTCTTAACTTTGTTAGAATGACCATTTGACACTAGTGTGATAAAGTTATAATGTTCATATATAACCCAAATTTAGTCTTCAAATTGCAGTTAATTAACTAAACCGTGTTCCACTGCCTCCTTCACATATCTCCTGAGGATACATAACCTTGTTCTTCACAAGGATTTGTTCTTTACAATTGCTAGTGAATCATTAACCTATATTAATTGAACAATGATCTCTAATAATGCATGTTATTCAAGAAAACCTAATGCATTGACATCTAAACCTAAAACTGGAAAGGCTTACTGATACGTAGCAACTGAAAAACATTGTTACCATGTCTTACTGGCATATTATTATCTCTTGTTGGAGTCCATGGGCTCTTCCAAATTACCCCCTTTATTATATGTTAAGCAGGAAATATATTTTCTTGTAAAAATGTCATTTCCTGTTGTTGTCTTAACTCTTAAGTATGAATGCTTAGGAATATGACTAGATGATTGCGTGAAACCATGAACCATCAATGTGAGTTTTATTGATCTCAAACAATGGCAACAATTCCAGGTGAGGGAAAATTGTGAAACAAAATCATATCACCGAGTCAAATCAATGGCATTTCAAAAATCAGAACTAAATGCATAATACTCCACCACCAAACCACCACCCATAAAAAACCCATATCAAGGGGACAACGCTGTTTTGACCATTAAAGAAGTTGTCAAAGTTTAAATATAATTTGTCTATGAGTGAATCATAGTCTAGATGGGAAACAACCAATTCAATGTGAACTGAGAGTAATACCACATAGCCATACTAACCTGATGCATTTTGGTTAAATGTTGTTAATTTGATGTACCCGATTTTGGTGCTGTTGTTTCCAGAGCCTGTGATCTCACATAACCTTGAGTTCACAGGGTTCAGTGTAACTTTTTCTCGCCTGGCAACAATTATCAAGATAACAGTTTTACAATGTGAAGATGGATATCAAAAGGCCTGGAATTAGAAAATTCATAACTACCTATTAGAAAGAAAATCACTCCTCTAAAACCTATGAAACTCCAGTAAAACAGATCAATGCCATAAAATCAAACTTTTAACAGGTGGAAGAAAATACTAACGTCAAAAGCATGTGCTTGATATCGGACCCACTTTGAATATCCAATTTTACTGTAGTTCCTTCAGGTCCCCTGAAAGCAATTCCAGGATTAATATGAAAAAGAGTAGCAACTTGCTGATGAAATACAAAGTATAACAGATATATATATTTACAATTAGTCTTGGTTCCAGAATGCATGAGAAATATGAAATACATGTGCCACTTAAAGCATAAGATTGGCACAGCTTAAAAGATGAGAACAATGAGAAGCCAGCTAACAGTAGTACATAATAGACAGAAAAATCATGGGATTCTTGGAGCTTTGAAGCAGGCATGCAATCAAGACTAGTATATCACTTAAGCATCCCAAGCAAGTACTCCTGAATAAATAAAATATGCAAATTCTGTGTAAGGAGTCGCCTCATAGGGAAAATTGAATCATATTATTTTCAATTCAAGAAAAATTACAGATTCTTTAAGAACACCTAAGTTGTCCATATTTATGCCAAGTTTGTATGTAGAGATAGATGGAGAGGAGGAATTGTCAGAGACATACTACAGGGCTCTGTCATCCAGCAACAGGTTTCAAGATTGCAATAATCAACAGTCATTAGAGATCACATATTAAGAAAAATTTACAACAGAGATGCTAGAAACTACGTGTTGCAAGTTGGGTCACGTCAACTACAACAAATAACTATTTTTATATAATAATTGGTTTATCAATGAAAAAATAATTAACAGAAATATGTGAAATGAAAATGTGTGCACAAACTGGTAAGCAGAAGTCTCACTGTAAACGTTCTGCTGCATCATAGATATCCATGTCTTCTGTACTTGTATCATCAATTGCTAAAATGACATCTCCAGGTAGAATGCCAGCCTTGTTTGCAGGACCGCCTGGAGATGATGAGATCACAACAAGCCCTGTAGATGATTCAAGTGCTGTTGGATAGCCAATTGACAAGCCTACACCTGTAAGGGCACCTTGCGTGCCGGACTTCCTTCAAACAAAGCAATAACAGTTTCAAAATGAAGCTCTCAAAGAAAACCATGAACGTTTTCAACATGAAACTGACAAGAATCAAATATATGATTAAAAAACTAGATTTCTCGGGCACCTTATGTGATATGGGGAG
Organism: Asparagus setaceus; assembly: GCA_012295165.1. Classification (NCBI taxonomy): domain Eukaryota; kingdom Viridiplantae; phylum Streptophyta; class Magnoliopsida; order Asparagales; family Asparagaceae; genus Asparagus; species Asparagus setaceus. The sequence continues at coordinate 59,362,163 of CM022702.1, read as the reverse complement.
AAGAGTAAGAGTCATACCCGCAGACTCTTGAATTTCTCTGGTTCCAGAAAGCGGGTGAAAGGATCATCCAGTGTCGAAAGCATTTTTCTTATCGCCATGTCTGATAAGTGATAAGAAAGAAAGAAATATGTCAACTTAACCAAAAACCTGAACAAAATGCAGATCTGATGCAAATGATCATTATATACTATATATAGTTTGAACCTTACTTCTTCCTAATATATTATACATTATTCAGCAAATCAAGACCAACAATATATCAACACTATTAATAATTGATAGTCCATACGTCATGCCCGAATTTCTTAGTGTAGACAGCCACCTGCTTCGATCAATCGTATCTCAAGAAAGAAGCGGAATAACTTTATCCTAATATTAACTTTCAAAACCTTCCTTCTTGTCATATTTAATTCACATTCATCAGCTAGGGCATTTCCTCTAGCAATTCACATACACCTTGTTATCTATGCGTCAATTGTTTCACTTTTTTGACCAAGAGACATCTTTGATAAGTTTTGTATATGTCTAAAATACACTGCAAATCCTAGTATATGCCAAAAGAAACATCTAATATGTATCCACAAGTACAAGAGAATCCAAGTGCCAATATGTACCAGAGAAGCTCCTTATCAATAACCTTGCAATAAAAAGATATCTGTCCCACCCAACATTATGCAAGAACTAACAGTCTAACACAACAACAGCTATTTTTCAATTTCTCACAAGCACTTTCATCCAGACAGATATCCCTCTATTTAGACATTATGGAACAAAGTTCCGAACCATACATGTTTCTTCCCGAGTATTCATTGGTTCATTCCGGAGAGCATCTTCTCGATATCGGAACCAACTCTTTCCATTGAAAGTTTTATCAAAATAAGCACGATCCACAGTCCTCCACGCCTCTAAGAAAAGGAGATTTTCTTCTGTCAATGCCCCTGCAAGTAGATAATTCACCACTAATTATGTAATAGATTGGGAAATTATCAAAAGGATATCGCATAATTAGAAAATTCAAAGGAAAACACCCAATTAAACTTATACTTACATGATGGGGTCGTGCTGACAGTTAAAGAAACTGACATGATGATCAACATACCCACCACTAAACGTACAAAACCAATGTGGACAACTTGCCTCAGTTTCTCTGGCCAACATTTTGATTTAATATTTATACCAAATCCCACTAAGTTCTGTCTTCCATATAAAAATAGTAATGAAAAATATCGAGATGATACACATTGAAACTTCCACAATGGCTGAAACAGAAAGCTGCGAGCTAAAACTAGGCCAGAATGCTTAACAGGTCTGTCGTATGTTATTTTACCAGTGACGTTGCTTAAGGAACACTGTAAAGGACTTCCACAAAGGCCCAGAACTGTTTTGGAGAAATTGCGAGAACTCCATATGACCTGAGGAAGAGATCCGTTATATCTGATGGGCTGAAAATGTAGTAGTTCTGAAAATGTAGCAGTTATGTAAAATGATCCTATCTTAGAATACTAAATCGGCAAAAAGATATTATATGGAACTCCAATTTCAATCACTCTTTCAATAATAAATTAAATAGAGCACATCACACGCTACTAGAATCTTTCCTACAGTGGGTTCAGTGACAATGGATATGAGAACCAAATGCTTGAAACAACAACAAAAAAAACATGCTGTCTAGTACACAGGAAAATAGTGGTTCCTATGATGGCAGGATAGCAAAAGACACATGCATGATAAATGTTAGCTTCTCAAATCCTTGCGGTTGATAACGCCATGGACTCTAATTCTTCTCTTCTTCATTTTCCCTTTTCTTACAGAAAAGAGGCAGTAAGACATGCATGTTACTCTATGTAGAGATAGGATCAAGAATAATTAGACTAGAAACTCATATCTTAATCCCATACATACTTTTAACATAAAACATTAAAAATGTAGATGATTGCCAAGTGTGATCCGAATTTAGAGCAGGATCGATAACTCCTTAATTGTGTGGTTATATCCTCCAAAGTGAAATTTGAAGGCAGACCACCCACTGATTGGTCAAATGCAAAGCTAAAATTGATCTAAATACCATAAGATAGAGAAACTAATTCAAAAGATACAGAGAGCTCGACCCATTTCAATTGGGTTGATTTGAAAGAGAACCCATGATTCAAAATTCGATCTTGGAGAGCAAATAAGCAAAGAATTGGGTGTTGTGTACCTGAGAACTGTTGAGAGATCTTTTGCAGGTGAGAGAGAGATGGGTTCTTAGGGTTCGAGAATTGGAGCTCGACGATACTATGAGAAGAGATGAAGAAGCAACGGCCTCCATTCGTTTGAAGAGCGATCTTGTTTGAATTCGAGGTCTCCCTCTGCTCTTATCGCTCCCCTTTTGATGTCTGTTGAGCTCTGAACCCCTGCTGGCTGTGATACAGAGGACAGCCTTTTTTTGGGCCATCATTTATGTGGCTTTTTTAACTAAAACCCAAAGTTTTAATTCCGTCTATTTTAGACCCACCTTTTCCCAAAATCGCCCATTTGATCTGGAACGTTAGGGGTGGCGGGTTAAGAAAAGTGTCAATTGCACATAGACCCCTTCTAGTATTTGCTGTTTTAAACTTACTAGCCAAGTGGTTTCGTTGTTGAGATAGACCCCAAGGACCTTTTTTTTTAATACTTTTTATCCTCAGATCAACTCCGCTAATTTCACCCATGGGTAAAATATTTCAAATTTTCACTGATGGTCAAAGAGCGAAAAATAAGAATGACCCGGAGGTCTATCTGCTACAATGAAACTAGAGGAATAATATGTTCGAAACAACATGACTACAGCGGTCAAATGTGCACTTGAACCCCAAAACAGAGACAGGAGGAAAGCGTCATCATATCGGAGCTCGTTGTGTTTCAGGTTGGTCACTGGGGTTGAGGATAGGCTGGAGTTGAGGGTAGACTGCTAGCATCACCCTTAACGGTGATGTAAAGGCGAGCGACGAAGAGGGAGACTTGAGGTCTCAAAAACATTTGTGACCTTCATTACAAATTGCATGAGCTGCTTCATAGCTCTATGAAAATCGCTGCACTTTACAAGCTCGGCTTATCCAGGAGCAGTGAATTCGAATTTACTGGTTGCAAGATAAAACATCACGTAAACAAAGGGTATACCAACATCATAAACGTCAATCAAAACTCAGCTATTAGAAGGAAAACAAGGGATTCGAGAAGGCAAAATTTTTAATCAAAGCCAAGCTTTGGACATTATAATGAGCGCCCTTTGCAAAACTTGAAGCTCGCCTGAGAACGAAGAGCATCATGATGCTCATCTCCTGGAGAACAAAGAGGATCATGATGCAAAACATAACAAAACTCTGCACATAATAATAGATGAAGTAATTCTCATCAATCTCTACCATAAAATAACCAACATAACAAAGCTCTGCAAATAGTGATAGATAAAGAAACCACCATCAATCTCTACCATAAAATAAACAAGATATGAAGATAACCAGAGTAGATAACTAATAATGCTTCCAAAAACTAAAGAAAAAGATACTAAACCGAAAGCTGATCAAAAGTAACCTCTTGAAACAAACAAACTAGATTAAAGTTTTAAAAAAACACTTATACAAATCCGAAAACAAACAGATAATAGAAATCCCAACAACCCTATCCTCAAGCAAAATCAGTGGTTATGATGCAATAAACTTCAACAAAAGTAAAAATATCAGAAGGGATCGATACAACAGCTCCATGCCAAGCAAAACGCATGCATATTTTCCGCGTAACAAGAGCCAAGAAAGAAGCCTTCTTCATGAAACACTGACCAAAGATCGTGAAGCAAAAATTCATGATAAAACTCTGCAAATAATGATAAGATGAAGTAATTCCCTTGAATCTCTACCATCAAACAACCAAAAACATAAGAAGACCCATTACTAATGTTGTAATGATACTAAGCAGAAGTTTAATCTCTCCAAACAAACAACCAAACAAAAATGAAGTTCAAGGTTTAGGCCAAAACAAACAGATAACTCAAACTACACTGCTCTCAAGCAAAATCTTTGGTTTGGTTATGAAACTACACTCCTCATCTACATGAAGAGATTGGGGCGAGTAGCCTTAAAGGTAGTCTTAAGCTTTCTCGTCGGTGGCCTCACTTTCTTGTAGACGAGAGGAAACTTGATCTTCGAGTCATGGAACTGCTTGGTGCTCTCACGCTTGCAGAGCTTGGCAGGGATTGTCGCGGTCTTGATGATCTGGATGCAGGGGAACCTGACCCTGTGACGAGACGCCATCTCAGTGTACATCTGCTCCACAGCGCCGTTCAGTGTGGTGTCCCTGTACTCCTTATACATGTTGTGGTAGCCGGTCCTGCTCTGGTACCTAAGCCAGATTCCGTAGTTGTGGATCTTGGTAGGATTCTTCTCGAATATCTACACCATAAAGAAATTTACCGGTTAGTATTGTGATGATAATTATTCCCAAAAATTCAGTATCAGGCAAGAAACACTATCGAACTACTTTATAAGTTATGGCCCAGGCCTTCCACAAATTTAAAAAAAGAAAGAAAGAAAAAAAAGAAAACCAAAAAAGAAAGAAAAAGCAGATGTGAAGAGATAAAGGAGGGTCATTTAGGACATGGAAAGTCTAAGAATGGGAGTATTGCTAGATCTGGAATCTTAGCAAGCGCAATGAAGAATTTACTATCCCATCAGTATTCTCATAAGCTATTAGAAGGCAAGTTGCATCCAATCATATGATTCGAACATAAAAGATCCACATGGTATTGAATAGCGAAAAGGGTAAGATGTTGGTAGAGAAAAGGAATTATTAACTAATCATACTATTCCTAATCTTAACTCACCATCAACTCCTTCAACTATTGTTTACAGACCTAATTTGTAATCCACCAAGCGGAAGCAAAACTAAATCACAGAAGACTATGGGGAATCAAACTTAATAAAAGGATATGAAGCACTGCAGATTTAGCCCCTCTTATGATGCATTCAGTTTTCCAAGGAATATCAATTTTCTCAAACTTAAGTTAACTACAACAACAACAAAAAAAAGAATGGGATTCATGACCTAATCCCACCTACGACTATGAGCTTACTATGTAGTAACTACATGACTGAAACCCTAAAGTTCACATTTTTTCTCATCGAGTGTGCATTCAGAAAATAAACAATTTCACTTTCAACTTTCCAAATTGTGGAAATTCAAATCATCCATTGACCTTCTCAGGGAACCATAGTCTTAAAGACTTCCCAGCTGCAAAAACTAGAGAAATCTGTCTATATCAGATGTCACCCAACCAAGTAAAAATAGCACTTAGTGAGTGCATATCACTTACTGATGCCTGCCATTTTGAGCATTTCTATTACTAAGAAAAAGTAATATCTTGAATAGGACTTAAATTAGAAACAGCACATAAATTACCCAGATGCGGGGAAAACCATGGAGAGAAATAACAACTCTGATTGCTAACAAGATACATGACCAGACATTAAACAAGACCAATTTTCATAAAAAGAATTCAGTCCTTCATTGCATACACAATCTTAACTACACAAAGGTTCAGGGAAAAAGAACAAAAGAACAACGACAACATCAGCCTGTGATAGTCAAGAGAAAAACTGTAATGTAACCTACGATTCATAGAGAAGATGCAAGTGACAAACTCCTATGAGGACTTGTCAGATACGGCAATTGTTGAAAATCTAGGCACAAGAATAAATCAATATAGGTTTATATACCTTCCAAGTACATTCACGCATTAATATTGCATCTATTCATTTAAAAGAACCTGATTAGTCAAAATTACTTGTAAACAATTAGATGTTGTTTAAGAAGGGATAATATACTTCATCTCATACATATGTTCAAGGCAATTGCTACAAACTTGCAAGTGCTAGGCACAGATGGACAAAGTACTGTCGGGATGTCGAGCATTGGCAATTTTTGGTCATGAGAAATGCTCTACATGTATCACAAAATTCAGTACGAGCAAAGAGAATGAAAAAATAACAAGCCATGACATGCTATACTCAGAAATAAATAACAATGTCAAGGTAGTGAGGTACAATTAGTCTTTCTTAGAAGTAATAATAAATGAAAACTTCGAGATAAGAGGAGCCCCAAAATACAATGCTACTTTATTTTAACCTTAAGAAGTCAGAACATTTTAATGTAAACCCTACGAAACAGTTGCAGAACAATTTTTCCAGATATTGCCATATTAGTCTAGACGACTGCAGCATTTACAAACAAAATGCTACAATATTAATCCTACAGATAAATACTATTAGTAAGCACATTATACCATTGAGAAATTTTAATACCAAGGCAATTTCTGTGTCATAATAAATATCTAACTCTAAACATAAAACCTTTCTAAACCTAATCAATGGAGACGACAAACACAGGACTAATAAATTCTGGATCTGGGTGAGAAAAACTCTTTTTTTTGGGGGGGGTGAGAAAAACCCATTATTAGTCGAATGAATGATTCAAAAGATTACGACAAAATCAACATATATTTCTGCTTAACATGCAAATCTAACTACAGAGAAAGATTTTTACATCATTTTAACTAAATCTAATAAAGGAAGAACAAATCGAACCTCGTTGATGGCAAGAACTTGACCATTGCTCTTCTTAACCTTCTTCAACTTCCTCAAAAAATACCTAGAAAATTTCCCCCAAACCAATCAAACCCAAATCAAAAATAAAAATTAAAAAACTAAAAATTTACAAAACAAGGACTAAAAACAAACAATTACCAAAACTTGGACTTGGCACGAACTTCATTAGTAGCCCACAACTTCATGCGGAAAATCTTCGGGTGCTCATCGGAGGGAGTCGGAAGAGCTCTGCCCACAACCTGGTACTGATGAAACTGCGAAAAAAAATACCCCAAACAAATAAAAAAAATGCACATGCGGGACATGGAAACTGCAAAAGATCGGATTTTGATCTTACCCTGAAACCTCCCATTGATCGTCGCCTTCGCCTTCGCCTTCGAAACGAAATGAGGAGAGGAGAGAGACGGCGGCGGGAGATGAAACCCTAGGGTTAATAAAGGTGAAGCTTTTATAGGTTTGGACTATTTTACCCTTGAATTGGGATGAAATTACGGGGAGGAGTTAGTCTCGGGCTGGATATTGGCCTTGGGCTTTAACAATTTATTTCTAAGGCTCAGTGTAGAAATATCTTAGGCCTTCAATGGACACATGGGAGAAGGAGGGGTAAATTTATCCCCAGTAAAAACAAAAATTCATGTTCTGAATACATTTTTGTGTGGTTTTAGTGAAACCTCTTGGTAGAAAGTTATATCGTAAAATAGGAGGATTTGACACTTGTTCTTCAGCACAAATCTTATGATGTTTTGGCAACTACTTAAATTGGGTGAGGTCTGAACATGGTCCGAGTTAGAATATATTCTTTTGATTGGGAAAACTTATAATTTTCTGGTCCGGTTCGTCTTCTAAATTAGTTTTGTTGTGAACTAGATGGGCTAGGTCCCTAACAAAATTGGTTTTGGTTAGAACAAATTTAAGCATCAAACGTGGCCTATTTTAAGTTGAGTTGCCAAACACACACTTAAAGTCGAGTCTTGGTTAGAACACATGTCATGCGCTGCTTTATCGAATAATAACTTTAAGATTTGTGTTGAAACGCATAACCCTTACTAGCTACTCCTATCTAATTGTTTAAGTGATGGCTCCATATAAGATTTTTCCAATTTTCATATAGAACACTTGGAATTTTACTCTCTTAAAGCATGTTTGGCCAACTTACTTATTTCTCCTTATAAGTAACTTTTATTTATAAGATGCCAATGTGGTATTTGGTAAGGATTACTTATTTTACTTATTTGTTACTTATAATTCTCAACTTATTTTTTCTCTACTTACAAGGAGTTTTCCTTATTCTCGCTAAAAGACAAAAATACCCTCCTATTCCCTTGACTTAGTTAGATATTTTCTTATTATAAAGTGATTAATATTATTAATTACTTAATTAATAAATTTATCAATAATTATTTATTATTATTTAATTTATTAAGTATAAATTTATTTATTTATTTATTAATAAATTATTAATATTAATTTATGTCTTTATTATTAATTATTATTATTTATAAAAATTAATTTCATAATTTTTATTTTATTAATATGAAATTAATTAATTATTTATTAATATGAAATTAATTAATTAATTAATTAATCACAATATTAATAATTAATAATCATAATTAATTTGAAATAATTAGCTTTAAATTAATTACTTTTATTAGTAATAATATTTCATTACAATGAAATTAATTAATTATTTATTAATATTAATTTATGTATTTATTATTAATTATTATTATTTAATTTATTAATTATAAATTTATTTATTTATTAATAAATTATTAATATTAAATTAATATCAATATTAGTAATTAAAAATCACAAATAATGTAACATATATAAAAATATTTTAATCAAATATATTTCTATTATAATTAATTAATTATTTTATCAATAATAATATTTTCCTAATATGAATTTAATTAATTAATCACAATATTAATAATTAATAATCACAAATAATATAATATAAAAATATTTTACTCAAGTATTTCTCTTATTATGAGATAACTAATTTTAATTAATTAATTACCTTTTAGTAATAATATTTCATTACAATGAAATTAATTAATTAATCTCAATATCATTAATTAATAATCATAATTAATTTGAAATAATTAGCTTTAAATTAATTACTTTTTAATACTTAATAATTTTAATATTAATATTTATCCAGTTAATATAAAATGAATTAATTAGTCACAAAATATTTCTTTTTAGTCATTTGACATTTAACACAACCTTATAAGTTTTGGTTTACCAAACACATAACTACTTCTATATCCTTATAACTTAAAGGGGTTTACCAAATAACTTTTTATTTTCTTACATACTTGTAAGGAGTTTTGAGAATAATTAATATAAGTAACTTATAAGGATTCAAAAATAAGTAGTCGCCAAACGTGCTCTTATTTGGCCGGGTGGTACTCATGAAGTATTTTCTTAGCAAATATAGACTTTACACATGCATTTTACGCGTTGATTAAGGTTATAGCTCATATACTTTTGTGATGTGTCTAAAAATGTAGTACCATTTATCGCAACTTAATAAATTTTGCAAAATATAAATACATTTGCTCATATGGCTTCATGCCCTATTCCATTAACGAATACTACATATTGGCGAAGGAAAATGCATCTATAAAACAATATGTCCAAGTTCAATGATATAGAGCTGCTTAAGGATCAATCTTCAATTATTCATATATAGTATATGCATGACTCTATGTATGATTCATGTACCTCACTAGTCCTCTAAACCTCACCATTAAACTTTTGCATATTTAGCATATATAGTAGCACTTAAGCTTCAAGTTGCATCTACCTATTTATACCCCCATTATGCAATGTCCAACCAAGGAAAACGAGGGACAAGAAAAGAAGGAAAAATAAATAAAAATTGTGCTGAGGTGATATTTTTTCATAATTTCTTCCTTTCTCCTTATTTTATATCCATATTATATTATTTGAAACTTCTCTTGATGCAAAGTTGCAAATTAACATTTACGTGCTTTATATTACATCAGAAAAAGGCGCATTATGGAGGGACCATCACCTTTTATTCCTGTTGTGAAATTGATTGAAAAGCTAGAGAATTCTCTGTCGGATGAAACTATAGGCTCTGTCAAAAATATCCTGAAACGTTTTGGGGTAAAATGAAATAAATTTTACATTTTAAATCTTGTATCCTATATATTTCCTTTGAGTTGTAAAAATACCATAAAAATATATGTTGTGCAGGAAGAGAAAATTACTCGTGTTGAAATGGCAGCTCTTATCAGAGAGGCGGTAAAAGACGATGATTTGTTGATTTCAAACATTAAAGCATACAATAAGGAGGTACAAATTTGCTTGCGTCTTGCTTGAAAATTTCACATTCATGAGAGACAAATGTACGTCAGAAGATTAATGATTTTAAAATATATGCTAATTCAAAAATTTATTTTGTATTATTTTATTATTTAAAATAGTTTTCGGAATCAAGAATCCTTATATGAATTTAATGAGTTTTATGATATTATACTGGTTATAGTCCTCCACTTGGTAATTTATCTAACATATGTTTTTCTTAGGTGGATGTGGATGTTAATTTGTGATTATGTTAACCAAAGCTCTTTTGGTTTTCTTTTAACATCAGCATTTACAGTATTTCCTAGTAAATTTCCTATAACTTTTTCGCAAATTGATTTAAAATGAGGTGTGATTATTAGCTAGTGAGTGTTACTTTTGTCCTCTTTAATTGTTTATTAATTTTTTTCCCATTACTTATTTTTTTTCCTTACAGCTGAAGGAGGCAAAAAACATCGCTTCATCTGAAGAAGTAGAACTGGTTTGAATTAATGAAATAGTGCGCGAGATTCGATCATGTCAAGAAAATGTTGTTTTCGAAAAAATAATGAATAAGATTTGTATTTCGGAAGATTGAAGCTTGTATTTATTGCCGATCTTTATTAGAAACTGAAAAACTTTTATGTGGTGAAAAACTATATAGAAGAAATATGGTTGGTTACAAAATGCCTAATAAATTATGCACTTCGTTTTTAATGTGAAGGTCCGATGCAGTTGGAGAAAAAATTATCCTGATCTATTATTACATTGACGGCGATTTTTACTAAAAAATGTCTAATCCTTCTGCTGATGTATAAATCAAGGAAAAATTGTGTCAAGGCCCCAAATCTGAAAACTTGATGTGCCCCAGTCCCTCCTACTTTTCCCTATATGCTTCAGCCCCCAAATTTTGAAAACAATGTGCCCCGGCCCCACCAGCTCATGATTAGCCCATATTTGACATAAAAACCCAATTTTACCCCTCTTCTCCTCCCTCATCCTCCTTCCTCCTTCCTCCTTCCTCCCCGGCGATCCTCCAATCCGCCGCCGATTCTATCCTCATCTTCCTCCGTTGATCCCCTTCATCCTTCCTCATCACTCTGCATTCCCTTGGATTGTCTATACTCCATTAAAAGTGTCATGCATGGATCAATGTAGAGAGCTATTGAAGACCATTGTCTCTCCTCCATTAAAATACCCCCTTTTTCTTCCTCCTCTTCCTCCTCTTTCCTCATCTCAAAAGCCAAGCGCCGCCACCCTTGAATACTCGATCCAAATTCTCACCCGCTGCAATCACTCCTCCCCCGTCGCCATCCTCGACTACCCCTCGACTACCCGATCCAAATTCTTGCCCGAATCTAAATCTAGATCCACCTCCAGCACCGCCAATACCTCCTCCGTTGATCCCCTCCTCCCCATCCACCACCACTGACCTCAAATGTGTCATCTATAAGTTCGACTCCAATGGCGACAACAAGATCTCCTCCTCCAATGGCGAAAGGCTATATCGGTTAAATAACCCGATCTTTCAATGTGTTTGACTCTGTTATATGTTAATTTTAGTCAATGTATGTAGGTTTATAGCGTAACTGACAAATTTGTATGGAACAGCTAAAGGTTAACAGTTAATCAGCTATAGTTCACATGTACTAAGTAAAACTTAACATTTAAAAGAATAAAGATAACAGTAACTCAATTATACTTATATGGAACAACTAAATGTTAACTGTTACTCAGCTATAGTTCACATGTACTAGGTAAAACTTAACAGTTAATTAACTAAACTTAACATTTAAAAGAAAAAAGTTAACACTTACTCAACTGTACTTAACATGGAACAGGTAAACGTTGATAGTTAACTAGCTATAGTTCACGTGTGTTAGGTAAAACTTAATAATTAATCTACTAAATATTTATGCATGGCGGAGACCGACTACAACAACGACGTATTCATGGACCGTGATGGTTGCTCACCACATGTTTTATGAAATGTCTCACAAAACTTTCATTTATAGAACACTATGATTGTGGTTAATGAGTAAGAACATGAAAGAACAAAGGTGTCTGAGCTCTTTCGATGTTAATGGGCTCTTTGATCACTCATGTCTTAAGGGGTAGACTCACTTATAATTGGATCTTAAATAACCCGATCATTCAGAAGTTTTTTGAGAAATGCTATATGGGTTTGTTGGAGCTAGGATTTATACAAAAATTTCTTGCAACATTAGAACTAAAAAATTAAATAAAGAAAGTTAAAATTTAACAATTTAAGAGTTAAGGAACCTTAATAGATACTTCGTGAGTTTTAATAGACATATATTAACAATTACTTGATATTTTACATTACGTAGTCTTATTCTATTTCTCCCCTTCCTTTTAGTACTAATTGGTGGCAATATCCCGATATCATTTATAGTTTACAATCAATCAACTATAGCTATTAGGTAAAACATAACAGCTTAATGTACAAAACTTAACATTTAAAAAATAAAGATAATGCTTACTCAATTATAGTTATATGGAACAACTAAACGTTAACAGTTAATCCGCTATAGTTCACATGTACTAGGTAAAACTTAACAGTTAATTAACAAAACTTAACATTTAAAAGAAAAAAGTTAATACTTACTCCACTATACTTAACATGGAACAAGTAAATATTAACAATTAATTAGCTATAGTCTTCGGTAAAGTAGATACAATTGTCTCTCACTCCAGGAACATCTCGGCTAGATATACACGATTACAAAGCATAATCACCTAAGCTCCTCAACTCAATCCATGCAAGTAAGCCCATATTCGTTAAACGTAGTGTAATCAGTTGAGAGTGGAACCTTGGACCATGATCAATCTCTAACTCGAGCGAAGTACAATTCTAAACTGATTAAGAGCATGACCACATAGTCCTTTTCCATGGGGCTTGAAGACAGGATGAATTTTTCGTAAATTTCTTCGGGCGAGGAGTTTGGGGGGAACTCCAGTATATTGGAAACTAGAGAGAGTCGGATTTGGGATTAAGTGATGGGATTGAGCAGTATTATCTCCAATCGGTCGTCTACGGTGGCTAAGCAACAGTCGGTGGAGCCCATGCAGAGTCAGTGGCAGATTGGAGGATCGCCGGGGAGGAAGGAGGAAGAAGGATGAGGGAGGAGAAGGAGAAGAGGATGAGGAAGGAAGAGGAGGAGACAATCCGTCGGTGGAGCCCATGCAGAGTCGGCGGCGGATTGGAGGATCGCCGGGGAGGAAGGAGGAAGGAGGATGAGGGAGGAGAATGAGAAGAGGATGAGGAAGGAGGAGGAGGAGACAATGGCAGGGAGCCTATGGAATGGCATGGATTGGAGGATCGCCGGGGAGGAAGGAGGAAGGATGATGAGGGAGGAGAAGGAGAAGAGGATGAGGAAGGAGGAGGAGGAGAGGGGTAAATTTTGGTTTTTAGGTCAAATATGGTCAAATCATGAGCTGGAGGGGCTGGGGCACATTTTTTTCAAAATTTAGGGGCTAAAGCATATAGGAAAAAGTAGGAGGGGCTGGGACACATTGAGTTTTCAAGTTTGGGGCCTTGACACAATTTTTTCATAAATCAAAGATTCAGATATCTATCTAAGATATCAAGTACATATTATGTACATTGCTCGATGTTCTAGGTTGAGATCTTGATTAACTATTATGTACACAAGTGTTAAGCCCGTGCTCACACGGGTGGATTTTTTTTTGACTAAAGTTAAGTGAGGGATAAATTTGAGGAATTAAAATAATTTGGAGGAAAATTTACAATTATCATGACTTGAAGGTAAATTTAAAAATGCATACAATTTGGGGTTATGTATAGAAAAATTCAAAACTAAAATATGGAAAAATTTCAGTAAATCCCAAATCAGTTTTGATATTTGGAACTACATTTCCAATATCTTTGAAACTCTGAATAAGCCCTAATATCTTTTGGCAAAAGTCTCAAAATTAACATTATTAGTTTATGCACGTTAAATGACTAAAATACCCCCAAAATACATTTTGGAGGAAATTCCAATAAGTTTTATGCTTTGTCACTTATTAATCCCCAATAACTTCAAGTAAAACTCCTAATAATGGATGTTTATAATTTTAAAAATTTTTGAGAGGTTTGTTTGTAATATTTAGATTTTTAAGTGGTTGTTTATAATTTTAAAAATTTTTGAGAGGTTTGTTTGTAATATTTAGATTTTTAAGTGGTTGTTTATAATTTTAAAAATTTTTGAGAGGTTTGTTTGTAATATTTAGATTTTTAAGTGGTTGTTTATAATTTTAAAAATTTTTGAGAGGTTTGTTTGTAATATTTAGATTTTTAAGTGGTTGTTTATAATTTTTAAATTTGCAAGGGTTTCTTTATGATATCCTAATTTGTTTAGGAGTTTTCTATAATTTTAGTAATTCAAAGGAAATTGTTTGTATCCTTCAAAGTTTTCTATGTATTGTTTGTGATTTTAGAATTTTTAGGAAGTTATTTGTAATTTTAGAGTTTTCCAGGGGTGTTTGTAGTTTTTATTTTTTTCTAGGAGTTCTTTGTAATTTATAAATTCTTTGGGGGTCATGTATAATTTTAGAATTTTAGGGTCTTTATGCAATATTTACATATTTAGGGTTTTGTTTTTAATTTTAGATTTTCTAGGGCCTATATATAATTTTTAAATTTGCAAGGGTTTCTTTATGATATCCTAATTTGTTTAGGAGTTTTCTATAATTTTAGTAATTCAAAGGAAATTGTTTGTATCCTTCAAAGTTTTCTATGTATTGTTTGTGATTTTAGAATTTTTAGGAAGTTATTTGTAATTTTTATATTTTTAATAATTATTTATTATTTTATGGGTTAACTTGCAAATACAAATGATTTGAGGGGTATATAATGGTCTTGAGGGTTAATTTTGTCAATAAAAATATAAGATAACCCCATTTATGGAGGTTAAGTGCAAAAAAATATTTTGGTTAATTTTCTGTGAGTTTCAAATTGTTTGGGGTTTAGTGCTAAATCTACAAAGATATGAGTAGTTTATTGAATTCACTCTTTAAAAATTAAGAAGGGCTCTATGACAAATTTTTAAAATTTTTAATTATAAATTGTTATGACTTGATTAGAATTAACAAAGATTTGATTATTAGAGTTTTCTAATTTTTATGGGTAAAATTTACTAATTATGAAATTTGATAAGGATTCTTCGAAGATGGAATTAGTTGTACACATGTCATTTTCTAATAGGATAGAGGGATATATAATTTTTTATTAGAAATTTAACATTTGACACGTTTTTGTACATATGACATTTTATGGTGCATCTAGGGATAGTTTATCAATTTCTCTTTACTATATAAAGGAGGATTTGCTTGATGCTCTTGGAGTTGGCTTGATTTGGCCCTCTTTTGAGTATTTTTTTTTTGTTTCTCAGTTTTGATTTAGTCTTGGTTTGGGTCATAGCTATAACAATTGTATAGAGTTTTTGTTGGTTTATGAGAGTTTTTCCTCTGTTTTTATTATGCACAGAGTAGAGATGTGCCGAAGAAGTCAGTACTTCAATTTACATTTTTATAAATAAAAATTTACTTACCAAAAAAGGGGAAAAATTAGAAACCCATAATTGATATCATTAATAATAGTTACCATCATTTAACCATTTTATTAGCACTTAACACCTCAAGAATCATGAGCTAAAGAAGGATTTTCTGCAATTTATGAAATCAAAAAGATTATATTGGAAATTAAGTGCTAATAAAGTAGTTAAGGGTGCTAAGAATTATTTTTATTTTACCTTTGAAGACCCCTCTAGGTTTTATCCTTCTCTTCTAAGAAGTACTTAACTTCCTATACGATAATGAAGCCCCTAAGTTTTTGCCCCTCCTGACTAAGAAGCATCAAGTTTACTATTTTGACAATGAAATCTCTAAATTTTATCCCTTCCTTCTTCAAAGCCATTAATTTTCTTCTTTTGACGACAAAGTCCCGTTGATAACAAGAAGAGCGGGGGCCTTTCTAAAAGCGAGAGCTCAAACTTACTTGCTTTGTTGTCAAAAATAAAATTATAAGTTTCTTGAAAGAGAGAGGGGTAAAACCACTGGCGGATTCACAGTGGGAGCAATGGGGTCAATTGCCTCCACTGACCGCCACAAAACCATATTTAGTATTTGGTCCAAGATTTTGCATTTGCCCCCACACTCTTTCAGCCTATTGAACCAACCCCTTATATCTTTGAAACTAAATGCTAAATGGGACAAACCCAACCCGTTTATAGAATTTTCATTACTCTATCTCTAGATAAACATTGTAATTTCTACCAAATTCTTCTAAAATCCCTCCGCTATTTTTTGCAATTGCGTCTTTGCTCTGTTGAGACGATCATCAATCTATATCGTACGCCGATATCAATTCCTCCTCCCAACCGCAGACCCTCCACCCACAGACCCTCCACCCGCTAGACCACTGCACCGCTCTCGTTACCAAGGATTGTGCAAACTTCCTGATACACTATTGTTTACCGTAAAAATATGAAAATGCGGCAGGAACCATTATTGAATTCTAATATAACACTTTTATTGGCTATATTTTGTTTGTAGATATAATATATATGCATATTTGGTTTTGGTGTCATAATATTTTAGGTATAAATATCACACGCAAGTTATACTGTAGTCTTGCCTCTAGTGACTAAAGTTCCTGGATCCACCCCTGGGTAAAACTAAGGGGTTTCATTTTGTTAGGGCCTTATTAGAAATAGAGTAAAATGCAAATGTTGTTTCTATTCAATTAGTCCACACAATTATATATACAATGTGAGATGAGCTCCTATCAACTTAAGTTGATAGGAGCCCTTCTCCACCAAACTTTTTATCCACTTATCTTGTTTTAGATTTGTGCCATCAAGAGATGCACAAATCTTAAAAGACTCTTTATATCTTTCATGGATTCCAAGGCAACATCAATGGATAAAAAAGTTGGTGGATAACTATTTTCTATCCACTTAAGTTTATAGGAGCTTTCCACTATACAATGTTGCACTCCCTCTCAAATACAATTTTTGGTTTTTTACGATATTAGTTCCCCAAATATTTCATATTTTCATGTAAAAAAAATTCAAAGTTTAGATTACCCCCCAAATCTTTTGAATTTTAAAATTAATCCGCCCAGTGTTTCCTATTTTGAAATTAGTCCCCCAGACCTTTCATATTTTGAAATTAATCACCCAAATCTTCATATTTTAAAATTTGTTCCCTAAATCCTTAAGTATTTTGAAATTAATCATTTTAAAGTTGGTCCTTCTAGTTAGCATTAGGTTGAGATATTCGGTTCGGGGGACTAATTTCGAAATATTTGATAGATTTTGGGGACTAACTTCAGAATATGAAGATTCTGGGGACTAATTCAGGACGCTTAAGGATATAGGGGACTAGTTCAAAATACTAAAATTTGGGGACTAATACCAAAAAGCCCCTATAATTAATCTGCTTCAGCCCTAGATCCTTCTTCTTCTTCTTCTCTCTCAATCGAATAGGGAAAGTAATAAGCACAAATGGCGCTGTTAATGGATCCGGGTGCCGACCCAGTAACCGATAACGAGCGAGCAGACTTAGAAGCCATCGCCGCCATCAAAGAGTCCACCGCCGTCGAGCTCAAGGTCCCACCTTTCACCCAAAAGCCCTCAACTTTTCTCTAAATTTGCTTCATTTTTTAACAAATAAATTAGTTGTCAGGAGCAAGGGAATCAATACGTGAAGAAGGGGAAAAAGCACTACAAGGATGCGATTGATTGCTACACCAGGGCCATCAATCAAAAGGCTTTGAATGATTCGGAGACCTCGGTTCTGTTTTCGAATCGAGCCCATGTGAATCTGATGTTGGAGAATTATAGATGGGCTTTGAATGATGCTGAGGAGGCGATTAAGCTAAGTCCTTCGAATGTCAAGGTAGTAAATCTTGCTAAATTATGCTCATTTTTTGTGTAATTCTGTGTATTTTACGTATAAAGTTTGCTCCTTTAGCATTTTGTAGGAAGATATCAGTAAAAGAAAACTCTGGATGGTGTTTGTCATCTGATTTTTTTTGCCAATTTGGGTAATTCTGTTTATATTACGTATAAAGTTTGATCCTTTACCAATTCCTAGTAAGATGTCAGTAAAAATATTCGGATTAGATAATTTTGTTCTAAACACAAATTTATAAAAGAATTCACAAGTGTATCTTTTTTTTTTTTAAAATAAAAGCATTCGTGATAGTATTCGAAGTGGCTCTAATACAATGCTGAAGTCCATGCACCAATTTTCATCTACTAAACCAGGCATAAAAGGCTAAGCATATAACAGATATCGGCTTACATGTCTTAACCTCTTCTTGGTGTTTATTTTGAGTCATGCGAACGGGACTACACTTTTGTACAACTCTTGTACTTCTGTTAGAATGACAACTTGGATCCCTTTAGCTCACATAGACCATGGTACAATATACGAGAAAATACCCCGACATTAGTACATGACTTGTAGTTTAGTTAACATTACTCATGTGCTCTTAAGTGTTTATTGATTTCTAGGAGTAAGATTTGGTTTATTCAATTGATTAGCATACAAACTTGTGGAGCAGGCTTACTACAGAGCAGCGAAGGCTGCATTTGCTTTAGAATTGTTACCTGAAGCAGCCTCCTACTGCCAAAGGGGTCTTGAAAAATTTCCTTCCAATGAAGAGCTGAAGAAACTATTGATACAAATTGATGAGCGGAAGAAGAAAGATGAAAGTCACAAGGCTCAAGTTTCGAAAGCTATAGCCGAAGCTAAGGTTTGTTTTTGTTTGGATAGACAAAATTATCTTTGAAATTTTTGTGTATTTTGTTCCTTATAATTATGGAGTTTTGCAGGAACTTGCCTTTGCCATTGAGAATAGAGGGCTAAAACTTGGGAAGGCAATGTACCAGGAACTTACTGGAGTGAGAAAACCATTATTAGATAAAAGTGGTATTCTTCACTGGCCGGTTCTTCTTCTTTATGCCGAAATTATGTCGAGTGATTTCATTGAGGACTTTTGCGAGACCGATATGTTCTCAGCTCATTTGGACATGATATCCTTTTCTTTTGTGCAATCATCTTACACTGAGTATTTCATGATTAATACTACTGGTAGAAAGTATGGACATCGAGATATCCTTAATTTTCAAACATGTATTCTGATAGTTCCCCTCCATTACCATGGGATGCAGAGCACAATTATACTCGTGATTCCATTGAGTTTTATTATCAGGTTTGCATCTCTGTTATTGTTCTAATTATTGTTCTAGAGGCATAATGCGATGAGTGTTAATAGATAAGGTTGACTACTGGCATTAGGGGATGCATGTTTAATCTTATCCCTTGTGCATATGCTACATAAAAATTGGTAGAAAGCCTGCACTGATTGCAAAAACTCTAAGAAGCTCATTTTTTTGGTTTATGATTATTTTAATTTTAATTTTCTGTAACAATGTATAGAGTACCCTTGAGGTGATTCTTGCAATATATGTATCCACATCTACAAAACCATACAGAATTAATATGTACCAACTCAGGTTATATAAAGTTAAAATGAAGGATAAAATTATGAGATTTTAAAGGGAATTCTGGGTTTCCTAATTGCTTGTTCAGTAATTCGCTGAGCTTCTAGTAACTAATATTTATATTGAATAATTGAATCATCAGGCCCATAGCGGGTTTCTTCTGTCAAAGAAGAAAATTCTTCAACATCTTCTTGAGGGGACTGTAGCTTCTTTTGCAGAAGACCTTTTTGATGAAGAGAAGGATGCAGGACGGCAAACATTGAGTAAGTGGTCTCGAATCTTTTAATTAGAAATGACATGTTATGTTTTTGTGGGTGTTCCCTTTCAAATTTCTATTTGGCATAATTGTGGTGATCCTGATCCATGTTCTGTATCATTACTTGTAATACATCAGTGTAGTACGGGTACAGTTCTTCCGCTTGGAGTCATACACCGTTATAGGGTGTTCAGTAGTAAAAATACATAGTCATCTGAGATACATCTCTACTGTTTCTAGTCATATATTCTAATAAAATCTGGAAAATATCGAACCATTACTAGGATAATAGCAACACAAATTAAGAAATTAAAAAGAAAAAAATAATCCTCATTGTAGATTAGTGTTTAGCAGAGTCCATGTTGTGGATCAACCTCACTTTGAAATCTAATGCAAATTTAAAATTCTCTTTAGAGCAACCTTGACAATCTGTTAGTGTACGAAATTTTGTCCACATGATGACTTAGGATATTTAATTAGTTGGCAGCCTTGTAATATATACCCTCTTTGATTCTAATTGTCAATACTTTGTTAATGTCTGAAGTGTACTCCTTTGGCGGTTAGCTCTTATTTCAAAGTTTATGACCTATAGTTTTGATAATATTTACCTTTAATTCAGGCAAAGGTTCAGATAAATGGATCAAGGTGAATGAGAAGAAAACCCTGCACGATATCCTGCGGCAACCTGATTATATCATTCCTGGGATTCCAGGTTCATTTCTCTTACTATTAGCAGAGGAGTTTAATCTATAAGCACCTCATTATATAAATTCCTCTTGTAATATGCATTTTCTTTCACTTTTGCAGTGTTCTTTGTTGTCTCCAGCAAATCTAGATTCTACAAGGAGTTTAAAGCCGGCAAGTGGACCCCACCTTGAGGATGTAAATTCTGATATCGGGTCGATATTCTGTGTATTATTTAGGTCTTGTTTGTTATGCTCAGGCTCCAGATTGTAGGAAGAGGTCATATAGTGTAGGACATGATTTGCTTATGCCAATGAACACAACTTGTAGAGCAGGATTGTAAGGATATAATTTATACTACTCTTTGCTGTATCAATGGGAGCTGCTTGTTTAAGAACATCTACACTTTTCATCAGATTATATGCAATTCCAAATTAGCTTAACTTCTTTTTTCACTTATTACTGGTTGGCACAGACCTATAAGTATGAATTTGGTGGTTTATTTTAGGAAGACTACTTTGGGTTAATATCTACAACTCATATAAACATACTACAATTAAAAAGCCTTTTAAGAAAACAACTTCTATATTAAGGCAAAAACCTTTTACCTTTTTTTCTTGATTAATAATAGGGGTCCCTTAATAATATCAAGATGCTGGCAGCATTAGAACCCGATTCTTTTCGTTCAAAAGTGAATTTTAGGCAAATAGCCTGCAACCTACATGCGCAAAGACACAACGATCTATTTCGCACAAGGCATCATCACAAAAACAAGTGACTAACTTTTCAGTAACACCCAATTTATTGAAAAGTCAATCACCAACAGCAAGATAAGACGGCCAAAATCCATCGAAATATCCAACACATAACACCAGATATATAATATCTTCTGTGCCATTAAATGAACTGCACTTTAAGCATAAGGCACAAACTATAACGGGGAAGCGAGAGGGGTGACATTCCTAAACCACGTAGACAGCTTACAAGAACAGATCAGTTCACAAGTGCATCTCGAGCACACACCGCAGGCACCCACCTTCATGCATCAGATCAAAAGCCTTATTGATGTCCGCAAGCGTCAAAGTGTGTGTGATGTACTCATCCACCTTGATTTCCTGCAAGAAAAAAATCAGCAGCATGGATCAGTTACTACTCTCTCCGGTTCTATAAAACGAATGCCCTATGAAGTTTGGTTTTCTAAGTAATTTCAAGGCTGCCAAAAACAATGTGAATAACAAAGGAGCCAAACTACACTTCGGGGGTATATTAAAAGCAGCCAAAAGCAGATGAAACAGTGGCTTTCCCTGCAGTACGAGGTCCAACTTGAAAAAATAGAAGATATCTAACATTGAAATAAATAAATAAATAAATAAATAATATATATATATAGAAATAAATATATCATCTAATAATATTCCCCATGCACAATATAAAAGGAAGACAAATCTTCCCTACAAGATCTGAAGTAAGTTTTAGACTTTAATAGATTTGTCCAAAGGAAGTAATTTGAGAAAATTTTAAATGAAGAATTCCAAAAGGAGCATAACTCCAAATTTAGAAAATGGTTTTTCAAAACCTTTTCGAAAAAGACCATCATCTTGGAGAGATGAATATTATAAAGACCGAGAGAAAAACAAGATTTAGAATATTTTGTTCCATGGTTTTAAAGAATTATATTCCTCAACGAGAATTACAGATTGGAGTACTAGAAGAATATTTCAAACAATGAAAAACTAGTACTAATGCAATTGTAAGGTCGGTTTATCCACCTACAGATCCCTTAAAGTTATCTGGAGTCTCTACGCATAATTTAGAAACTAACGCTTTTATAAATCCCAATAATTCTAATAACGAAACTCTCAAAGAGATAAATGATATTATCAAACAAAATAATTATACTAATGTTCATCTTCAAATTGTTGGACAACAACTTATTCGTATCGAAGATGCCATTGGAAAATTAACAGCGAAATTGAGTGGAGATATCCCTTCGGTAGAAAAGAAAAACATACCACTCAATTATATTGAGCAGGCTACAATTAAACCTCCAATAGAAGTTTCCGGGTTTAAAAGAGACCCCGAAATCACTACAGAGATAGTTGAAGTTATAACAAAAAAGATGAAAGAAGCTAAGCTTCTCACTCTACAGTTACCTTCAACCTCTCAAATTGAAAGTACTTCTAATACAGAAGAAGAAGAAGAAGCAAATTCTTCAAAAGGAGATCTATCTCTTAACTAGCTTTTAGCCTTAGAAGATTAATTTATTAATAAAATAAAGAGTCCGGCTAAAAGACTAGAAAGATACTATTATAAAAGACCTACTCCAGCCGACGTATTATTTGAAGAAATATACGTATTTACAAGCTGATTATAACGATAGAAATATCTACGAATGGAATATAGATGGGTTATCGATACTCAAATAAATTCTACTATACATCGTATGCTTATGTCTGATGCGTATG
The DNA here is from genome assembly GCA_012295165.1 of Asparagus setaceus. Classification (NCBI taxonomy): domain Eukaryota; kingdom Viridiplantae; phylum Streptophyta; class Magnoliopsida; order Asparagales; family Asparagaceae; genus Asparagus; species Asparagus setaceus. The sequence continues at coordinate 59,339,281 of CM022702.1, read as the reverse complement.
TAGAGCGAATAGTATCTGAGCAATATGATAGCAAGTTATATTACTTGTGGATTTACTGGCATCCTCAAAGGATGGTGTGATAATTATTTATCCCCAGAAGCTAGGGGAGAAATTCTCAATGCTATCAAAACTAAAAATAATATACAACGAGAAGATGCAGTCTATACTCTCATGTTAACCATAGTGCATCATTTTACTGGTGCATATCTCGATGAAGGAGAAAGAATAAGAACCTTATTACAGAACTTTAGATGTCCTTCTTTAACTCATTTCAGATGGTTCAAAGACACTTATTTAAGTAGAGTAATGTCTCTGACTGATGCTAATAGCAATCATTGGAAAGCCAAATTCATCGATGGTCTACCCAATCTATTTGCAGAAAGGGTAAGGAATAAGATTCGAAGTGAATATGGGGGATATATCCCGTATAATATCTTTGGATATGGCTATTTGACAAATGCTTGTGAGGGTTTAGCTCTCTGTAATGATTTAAAATTAAAAAATCAGTTAAAGTCTCAAAGACTTACTAAAAGAAAAGAATTAGGAGAATTTTGTGAAGAATTGTACATGATTAACCTATAAAGGCGGACAAAAGAAAAGAAAATGATGTTAAAAGCCTTTTAACAAGCCTTTTAAAAGGAAGAAATTCTTAAAAAGAAAAATAAAATAAAGAGAAAAAAAGTAAAAAAAACATCTTGATGAAATTAAATGTTTCAAATGCGGACGAATCGGCCACTATGCAAATAAATGTTATACAAAAAAGAAACTAAATGAAATAACTGATGAAGGTCTTAAAAGAACTTTATACAAAGTTTTGATCAACGGTGATCTTGAATCGAAGAAATATCTTGAATCCTCCGAGTCTTGGATCAAGAAGAAACAAAAAATTGTGCTTGTCCAATACAAGATTCAGAGTATTGGAAAGCTATATTCCAAATGAATGGATTATCAATAAATGTAATATTGGAGAAACAAGAATTTATTGATAAAATGTTGACGGAAGACATAGCTCCCGATTTGAAAAGTAAAATAATTAAAGCTTTACTTTTTACAAAAGAAAGTAAAGAAAAACTAAACATTGACAATGTTTATAAAATGTCAGAGGTTATGAATAGAAGACAACATAATGCTTCTACCTCTCAACCTTTATCATTATCCTTTTAAACAAAGAGATTAAAGATCTAAAAGAAGAAGTAAAACTTCTAAAGAAAGAAAATAAGTACATTCTTTCTAAAATAAATTTAGAAGAAGATGAAAGATTTATATATTGAAGAGGCGATAATACTTTCTTGACTTGTCTGACAAGTAACTTACATAAAAATGGTATATTAAGATAACCTTAGCCATTCTTGAACAAATCTTTATACCGGATGTTATAGCTCGGTGAGCGATGGTCGCGGATCTAAACTGTATCAATGAAGGAATTGTTTCTTCTAAATATTTTAAAAAAACCACACAGACCCTTGGCGGAGCTAGTGGTCATAAATTAGAGGTAAAATATAAGCTACCTCACGCACATATCTGTGTTAATGAGATTTGTATCCCTATTTCTTATATTCTGGTCAAAACCTTATCACAACAAGTTATACTTGGAACCCCATTTTTTCATTCTATCATGCCAATCTTAAAGATTGATACAAAAGGCTTTCAAGCCATTTTCAAAAATAAAGAGATAAACTTTGAGTTTATAATTGACCCTCAGACAAGGAGATTAAACGAAATAAAATAAATTACCTCGAGCAATGAAATTGATTTCCTTAAAGAAGAAGTATCCTTTGTTCAAATAAAAACAAATACAAAATAATCAAGAGTTGATAACTCAAGTTAAAAATAGATTTAAAGTCCCTGTATGCAGTGATTTACCTACAACTTCCTGGGATAGGAAGAAACATATTATTTCTCTTCCATATATAGATGGATTTGATGAAAAAACTATTCCGACTAAGGCTAGACCTTGTCAAATGAATAAAGAATATTTAGATTATTGCAAGAAGGAAATAAATTCTCTTATCGAGAAAAACTTATAGTTAAATCATATTCTCCTTGGGTTGTCTGACTTTCTATGTTAATAATCATGCAGAACAAGAAAGAGGACTACCTCGTTTAGTAATAAACTACAAACCTTTAAATAATGTGCTTAAATGGATAAGATATCCAATTCCAAATAAAAGAGACTTATTGAATCGCATTAATAATGCGAAAATATTCTCTAAATTTAATTTAAAATCGGCTATTATCAAATCGGATAAGCGAAGATAGATATAAAACTGCTTTTATAGTACCTTTTGGCCATTATGAATGGAATGTCAAGCCTTTTAAAAGGAAGAAATTCTTAAAAGAAAAAATAAAAATAAAGAAAAAAGTAAAAAAAAAACATCTTGATGAAATTAAATGTTTCAAATCTTGACGAATCGACCCTTGCAAAATAAATGTTATACAAAAAACTAAATGAAATAAGCGATGAAGGTCTTAAAAGAACTTTATACAAAGTTTTGATCAGGTGATCTTGAATCGGAGAAATATCTTGAATCCTCGAGTCTTCGGATCAAGAAGAAACAAAAATTGTGCTTGTCAATACAAGATTGAGTATTGGAAGCTATATTCCAAATGAATGGATTATCAATAAATGTAATATTGGAGAAACAAGAATTTATTGATAAAATGTTGAGAAGACATAGCTCGATTTGAAAAGTAAAATAATTAAAGCTTTACTTTTACAAAAGAAAGTAAAGAAAAACTAAACATTGACAATGTTTATAAAATGTCGAGAGGTTATGAATAGAAGACAACATAATGCTTCTACCTCTCAACCTTTATCATTATCCTTTTAAACAAAGAGATTAAAGATCTAAAAGAAGAAGTAAAACTTCTAAAGAAAGAAAATAAGTACATTCTTTCTAAAATAAATTTAGAAGAAGATGAAAGATTTATATATTAGAAGAGAGAAAGTAATAACTTTCTTGACTTGTCTGACAAGTAACCATAAAAATGGTATATTAAGATAACCTTAGCCATTCTGAACAAATCTTTATACCGGATGTTATAGCTCGGTGACGATTGAATGCGAGATCTAAAGTATCAATGAAGGAATTGTTTCTTCTAAATATTTTAAAAACCACCACAGACCCTTGGCGACTAGTGGTCATAAATTAGAGGTAAAATATAAGCTACCTCAGCACATATCGTGTTAATGAGATTTGTATCCATTTCTTATATTCGGTCAAAACCTTATCACAACAAGTTATACTTGGAACCCCATTTTTCATTCTATCATGCCAATCTTAAAGATTGATACAAAAGGCTTCAAGCCATTTTCAAAAATAAAGAGATAAACTTTGAGTTTATAATTGACCCTCAGAAAGGAGATTAAGCGAAATAAAATAAATTACGCTCGAAAACGACAAATTGATTTCCTTAAAGAAGAAGCCTTTGTTCAAATAAAAACAAATACAAAATAATCAAGAGTTGATAACTCAAGTTAAAATAGATTTAAAGTCCTTTGTATCGATGATTTACCTAACTTTACGGATAGGAAGAAACATATTATTTCTCTTCCATATATAGATGGATTTGATGAAAAACTATTCGACTAAGGCTAGACCTTGTCAAATGAATAAAGAATATTTAGATTATTGCAAGAAGGAAATAAATTCTCTTATCGAGAAAAACTTATAGTTAAATCATATTCTCCTTGGAGTTGTCTGACTTTCTATGTTAATAATCATCTTAGAACAAGAAAGAGGACTACCTCGTTAGTAATAAACTACAAACCTTTAAATAATGTGCTTAAATGGATAAGATATCAATTCAAATAAAAGACTTATTGAATCGCATTAATAATGCGAAAATATTCTCTAAATTTAATTTAAAATCGGCTATTATCAAATCGGATAAGCGAAGATAGATATAAAGCTGCTTTTATAGTACCTTTTGGCCATTATGAATGGAATGTCATGCCTTTTGGCACGAAAAATGCTCATACGAATTTGAACATTATGAATGATATTCTCATTCCTTATCGATTTTACATTATCTTATATAGATGATGTTTTGATATTTTCAAATACATTTGAGCAATGTTAAACATTTAGAGATTTTTAGAAATCTTATAATCAAAAATGGGCTAGCTATATCGCTCTAAAATGAAATTATTTCAAACCAATTAGATTCTTGGGGCATAATATTGATCAAGGAACTATAATTCTATTGGCGAAGTATAGAATTTGCATCCAAATTCCCGATGAAATTATTGATTATAAGCAACTACTGAGATTTTAGGATCTCTTAATTATGTAGCATTATTATAAAATCTAGCTCAAGACCGCATTATTTTATACAATAGATTGAAAAAGAATCCGAACCATGGACTGCCAACATACTCGGCGAGTTAAGCGTATCAAGGAACAAGTAAAATGTCTCCCTTGTACTCATTTAGCTAATAGCACTTGGTTCAAAACCAAAGCGGATGCCTCTAATATGGTTATGGAGGAATTCTTAAGCAAGTGGATCGCTACTAATAAAAAGCGGTGATTCGTTATACTTGAGAAAAATGGAATAATTCTCAACTAAATTATTCCACCATTAAAAATGCTTGCTATTGTTAAGCGTTTAGCTAAATTTAGAGATGATATTCTCAATCAAATTCTACTTAAAGTTGATTGTAGCTCGTGACCATTCTCAAAGGAGTCATACTCGGGCAATGCTAATTCATGGCGTACTATTGCCAAAAGAGGCAATCAAAGTAGCCCTTCATAACCTTTATAAAGGCATAAATGATATGATTAGTCAAGAAAATAACTTCGAGCCATTCACTAATATAGTGAAGAAAGATATTGAATGGACTGAAGAAAAAGAGCGATATAGTCTTATATCTTGAAAAAGAAGATACACCTTCAAGGAATGAACCTGAAAGACTGAGACAGAAATATTTAGATTACGTTTACTATCCTACCCTTTAAAATCGAGGGCCTAGCTAAAAATAATAGTAATACAAAAGGGAATGGAAATAACCCATTTCTGGAGTAATGATAATCATTCCGTTCCTCCTAATTTTAACAAATGCATCATACAAGAGGTTATACTCCCTCGAAATTAGGCAATTACTCATCGAGGAATTACAGTTGGTTAAAGCCGACACTAGAAAAAGTATATTATTTCAATTATTGGGATTATAAAGCTTTTATAAAATATTTTTATATCAAAATCCAAGAACAAACATACATGGCTTATAAAGCTATGTCGAAGCCGTTTATAAAAGTTTACTCACTTGGTTCTTGAATGGTGGGCTTCTTATGGTGCGGTTTGTCATTTTGCCCAAGCAATCAAAGTTATATTCTCCATGGTGGAAAATCATCTAGTTATTTCAAAACTCAATGAAGAAGAGATCGTAGAAGGTCTATGCATGATCTACTTTTTTGCTGAAGTAGAGATCCCATGGATTTGGACTGGTCTGAATCTGACTGACAGAGGGTCATTTACCCTATCTAAAAAGACAGTACCATTATAGATGGTGGTCCGGGATTATTATAGCAGATAAAGTCAAACAAATCAATGAAATAATCAAAAATATATCAAAACTCTTGAGTTGGCAATTGTTCATGAGGTTCAAAAGAAAATCTATTTTAAAAAACCACAGACCATTGGCGAGTGGTCATAAATTAGAGGTAAAATATAAGCTACCTCGCATTCCTGTTAATGAGATTTGTATCCCTATTTCTTATATTCGTCAAAACCTTATCACAACAAGTTATACTGGAACCCCATTTTACTATCATTCATCGTCGCCGATCTGAAAGGTTGTCTGAAAGTTTCAAAAATAAAGAGATAAACTTTGAGTTTATAATTGACCTCGACGGAGATTAAATAAAAATAAATTGCCAAAGAACAAAGAAATTGATTTCCTTAAAGAAGAAGTATCCTTTGTTCAAATAAAAACAAATACAAAATAATCAAGAGTTGATAACTCAAGTTAAAAATAGATTTAAAAGTCCTCTTGCGGTGATTTACTCAACTTTACGGGATAGGAAGAAACATATTATTTCTCTTCCATATATAGATGGATTTGATGAAAAAATTAGGCTAAAAATTGACAGCCTCGAATGAATAAAGAATATTTAGATTATTGCAAGAAGGAAATAAATTCTCTTATCGAGAAAAACTTATAGTTAAATCATATTCTCCTTGGGTTATGACTTTTATGTTTAATAATAATAAGACGAAAGAGGACTACCTCGCTTAGTAATAAACTACAAACCTTTAAATAATGTGCTTAAATGGATAAGATATCCATTCCAAATAAAAGAGACTTATTGAATCGCATTAATAATGCGAAAATATTCTCTAAATTTAATTTAAAATCGGCTATTATCAAATCGGATAAGCGAGAAGATAGATATAAAAAGCTTTTATAAGGCCATTATGAATGGAATGTCATGCCTTTTGGCACGAAAAATGCTCATACGAATTTGAGAACATTATGAATGATATTCTCATTCCTTATACTGATTTTACATTATCTTATATAGATGATGTTTTGATATTTTCAAATACATTTGAGCGGCATGTTAAACATTTAGAGATTTTTAGAAATCTTATAATCAAAAATGGGCTAGCTATATTTAAAATGAAATTATTTCAAACCCAAATTAGATTCTTGGGGCATAATATTGATCAAGGAACTATAATTCCTATTGACGTAAGTATAGAATTTGCATCCAAATTCGGATGAAATTATTGATTATAAGCAACTACGAGATTTTAGGATCTCTTAATTATGTAGCATTATTATAAAAATCTAAACAGGAACCATTATTTTATACAATAGATTGAAAAGAATCCTGAACCATGGACTTCCAACATACTGTGCGTTAAACGTATCAAGGAACAAGTAAAATGTCTCCCTTGTACTCATTTAGCTAATAGCACTTGGTTCAAAACCATAGAAACGGATGCCTCTAATATTGGTTATGGAGGAATTCTTAAGCAAGTGGATCCCGCTACTAATAAAGAGCAGCTGATTCGTTATACTTCAGAAAAATGGAATAATTCTCAACTAAATTATTCCACCATTAAAAAAAATGCTTGCTATTGTTAAACGTTTAGCTAAATTTAGAGATGATATTCTCAATCAAGAATTCTTACTTAAAGTTGATTGTAGCTCAGCAGCCATTCTCAAAGGAGTCATACTCCAGGCAATGCTAATTCATGGCGTACTATTGCCAAAAGAGGCAATCAAAGTAGCCCTTCGCAAGCCTTTTATAAAGGCATAAATGATATGATTAGTCAAGAAAATAACTCTGAGCCATTCACTAATATAGTGAAGAAAGATATTGAATGGACTCTGAAGAAAAGCGATATAGTCTTATATCTTGAAAAGAAGATACACCTTCAAGGAATGAACACGAAAAGGCTGAGGCAAATATTTAGATTCTGTTTACTATCCTACCCTCTTTAAAATCGAGGGCCTAGCTAAAAATAATAGTAATACAAAAGGGAATGGAAATAACCCATTTCTGGAGTAATGATAATCATTCCGTTCCTCCTAATTTTAACAAATGCATCATCTGAGAGGTTATACTCCTCCGAAATTAGGCAATTATCAGAATCGGGAATTCACAGTTGGTTAAAAGCCGAAGGTATATTATTTCAATTATCGATTATAAAGAAGCTTTTATAAAATATTTTTATATCAAAATCCAAGAACAAACATACGTGGCTTATAAAGCTATGTCCAGAAGCCGTTTATAAAAGTTTACTCACTTGGTTCTTCGAATGGTGGGCTTCTTATGGTGCGGATTTGGTCATTTTGCCCAAGGCAATCCAAGAGTTATATTCTCCATGGCTGGAAAATCATCTAGTTATTTCAAAACTCAATGAAGAAGAGATCGTAGAAGGTCTATGCATGATCTACTTTTTTGCTGAAGTAGAGATCCGTGGATTTGGACTGGTCTCTGGATCTGGAATGAGAGGATTTTACCTATCTAAAAACGATGCAATTATAGATGGTGGTGGGATTATTATAGCGAGATAAAGTCAAACAAATCAATGAAATAATCAAAAATATATCAAAACTCTTGAGTCGGCAATTGTTCATGAGGTTCAAAAAGAAAATCCTATGTTAAAATTGTCAAGATGATGAGAAGGAAATATCCTCAAGATTGAGAAGGCAATTCGGCGGCGATATCTGAAGCGTCGAATTTTGAGATATTTGTCTGAGCGACTCAAAATTTACAAAGTATTGAATCCAGCGAGACGTTCTTCGGGCGATCAAGATCGGCGAGGATATCGATACCGTGTGAGGGCGGTATAGGGATATTAGAAAATTTGGATAATATCGCAGTCGACTCAAAAGCGAGGAAAAAGCATAAGTATCAAGAATTCTTACTTAAAGTTGATCAGCTCAGACCATTCTCAAAGGAGTCATACTCGCATGCTAATTCATGGCGTACTATTGCCAAAAGAGGCAATCAAAGTAGCTCTTCAAAGCCTTTTATAAAGGCATAAATGATATGATTAGTCAAGAAAATAACTCGAGCCATTCACTAATATAGTGAAGAAAGATATTGAATGGACTACTAAGAAAAAGACCGATATAGTCTTATATCTTGAAAAGAAGATACACCTTCGAATGAACCCGAAAGACGAGATGTAAATATTTAGATCATACTATCCTACCCTCTTTAAAATCGAGGGCCTAGCTAAAAATAATAATAAAAAATGGAAATAACCCATTTCGAGTAATGATAATCATTCCCTTCCTCCTAATTTTAACAAATGCATCATACAAGAGGTTATACTCCTCTAAATTAGGCAATTATCTGAATCAGATTACCGCTTTAAAGCCGAAAGATAGCAAAGAAGTATATTATTTCAATTATTGGGATTATAAAGAAGCTTTTATAAAATATTTTTATATCAAAATCCAAGAACAAACATACATGGCTTATAAAGCTATGTCCGTAGCCGCTTATAAAAGTTTACTCACTTGGTTCTTCGAATGGTGGGCTTCTTATGGTATGATTTGGTCATTTTGCCCAAGGCAATCCAAGAGTTATATTCTCCATGGTGGAAAATCATCTAGTTATTTCAAAACTCAATGAAGAAGAGATCAGAAGGTCTATGCATGATCTATTTTTGTCAAGTAGATCCCATGGATTTGGACCGTCTCTGGATACTGAGACGAGAGGGTCATTTACCCTATCTAAAAGACAAGCACCATTATAGATGGTGGTCCCATTATAGAGGATAAAGTCAAACAAATCAATGAAATAATCAAAAATATATCAAAACTCTTGAGTTTCATTGTTCATGAGGTTCAAAAGAAAATCCTATGTTAAAATTGTCAAGATGATGAGAAGGAAATATCCTCAAGATCGTGCGCCATTCCAGCCATGTCTCAATACCGCCATTTTCGATATTTGATACAGCGACTCGCGCTTAATTTAAAAGTATTGAATCCATCAAGACACAATTCTTCCAGACGATCAAGATCCCTACGAGGATATCAATACCATAGCGGGAAGCTATGTAGGATATTAGAAAATTTGGATAATATCCGTCAACTGCGCAAAAACAGAATTGTGCGATCACCATCACTTCTGCATAAGCGCATGAAGGAATCTCCCGAGTCAATATACCTTTTCACGGCAACAAATTTGCCGCATACATTGCGCAATCTCATCAATAATGAATTAATTTCGCAGGTATGTATAAAGTTTAAATAGGCATTATTGAAAAATAAAACTAGTGTCACTTTCAAAGCATAGTAACATGCTTTTGTAATATTATAACGTGTAAAGTTTGAGTCTTTATCAAAGCATAGTAAAGATGCTTTTGTAAGTCTATATATAAGGCAGAGTCTGTAAGAAAGGAGCATCGTTGTACAAAAGCTTGAAAATAAAAAAGTGTGTGCTAAGAGTGGAAGAAAATCCAGTTCTACGTTTTGGAAAGCTTACACTGTAAGATATTTACTGTTAATCTTTGTAAAATTTATAATTGTTGTTGTGTTTTGTTGTGTTTGGATCCTGCAGTCTGGTATTCTTATTTTTTCTCCTTCATCGAGATATGCACCAGTAAAATGATGCACTATGGTTAACATGAGAGTATAGACGGCATCTTCTCGTTGTATATTATTTTCAGTTTTGGTAGCATTGAGAATTTCTCCTCTTAATATTACAAAAGCATCTTACTATGCTTTGAAAGTGATACTAGTTTTATTTTTCAATAGTGTCTATTAAACTTATTTATACGATAATACACAAGAATCAATGAGATTCAGATCTTGACAACCCCATGCAAATTTGTTGCCAGTGAAAAAGGTATGTTGACTCAGAAGAGATTCATTCTGTCTGCCATTATGCAAGAGTGATGGTGATACTTACAATTCTGCTTTTTCCTTACCTTTTGAGTTGACAGGAATATTATCCAAATTTTCTAGTATCCCTATAGCTGCTTCCCACATGGTATTGATATCATCGACAGGATCTTGAGCGTTTGGAAGAATTGTGTCTTCAGTGGATTCAATACTTTTGGTAGACTATGAGTCGCCTGTATCAAATATCTCGAAAAATTGACGCTTCATGTATTCGAGACATCACGCCGAACGCACCAATCTTGAGGATATTTCCTTCTCATCATCTTGACAATTTTTAACATAGGATTTTCTTTTTGAACCTCATGAACAATTGCCGACTCAAGAGTTTTGATATTTTTCTTGATTATTTCATTGATTTGTTTGACTTTATCTGCTATAATAATCCCGGACCACCATATAATAGTACTGTCTTTTTAGATAGGGTAAATGACCCTCTGTCCAGTCTGTTTACAGAGACCAGGTTCAAATCCATGGGATCTCTACTTCAGCAAAAAAGTAAATCATGCATAGACCTTCTACGATCTCTTCTTCATTGAGTTTTGAAATAACTAGATGATTTTCCAGCCATGGAGAATATAACTCTTGGATTGCCTTGGGCAAAATGACCAAATCCGCACCATAAGAAGCCCACCATTCGAAGAACCAAGTAAACTTTTATAAACGGCTTCTGGACATAGCTTTATAAGCCACGATGTTTGTTTTGGGATTTTGATATAAAATATTTTTATAAAAGCTTTATAATCCCAATAATTGAAATAATATACTTCTTTGCTAGTACGGCTTTAACCAACCAGAATTCTCGATTCTGAGTAATTGCCTAATTTCGAGGAGTATAACCTCTTGTATGATGCATTTGTTAAAATTAGGAGGAACTAATGATTATCATTACTTAAATGGGTTATTTCCATTCCCTTTGTATTACTATTGTTTTTAGCTAGGCCCCGATTTTAAAGAGGGTAGGATAGTAGACGTAATCTAAATATTTCGCCTCAGCCTTCGTGTTCATTCCTTGAAGGTGTATCTTCTTTTTCAAGATATAAGACTATATCAGTCTTTTTCTTCGTAGTCCATTCAATATCTTTCTTCACTATATTAGTGAATGGCTCAGGGTTATTTTCTTGACTAATCATATCATTTATGCCTTTAAAAGGCTTCAAGGGCGGCTACTACTTTGATTGCCTCTTTTGGCAATAGTACGCCATGAATTAGCATTGCCTGGAGTATGACTCCTTTGAGAATGGCTGCTGAGCTACAATCAACTTTAAGTAAGAATTCTTGATTGAGAATATCATCTTTAAATTTGGCTAAACGTTTAACAATAGCAAGCATTTTTAATGGTGGAATAATTTAGTTGAGAATTATTCCATTTTCTCAAGTATAACGAATCACCGCTTCTTTATTAGTAGCGGGATCCACTTGTTTAAGAATTCCTCCATAACCAATATTAGAGGCATCCGCTTTCGGTTTTGAACCAGTGCTATTAACTAAATGAGTACAAGGGAGACATTTTACTTGTTCGATACGCTTAACCGCTCGAAAGTATGGCAGTCCATGGTTTAGATTCTTTTTCAATCTATTGTATAAAATAGCCGGTCTTGAGCTAGATTTTTATAATAATCGTTACATAATTAAGAGATCCTAAAATCTCTATAGTTGCTTATAATCAATAATTTCATCCGGAATTTGGATGCAAATTCTATACTGTCATATAGAATTATAGTTCCTTGATCAATACTATGCCCCAAGAATCTAATTTGGGTTTGAAATAATTTCATTTTAGGAGCGATATAGCTAGCCCATTTTTTATTATAAGATTTCTAAAATCTCTAAATGTTTAACATACTGCTCAAATGTATTTGAAAATATCAAAACATCATCTATATAAGATAATGTAAAATCAAAGATAAGGAATAAGAATATCATTCATAATGTTCTCAACGTATGAGCATTTTTCGTGCCAAAAGGCATGACATTCCATTCATAATGGCCAAAAGGTACTATAAAAGCGCTTTTTATCTATCTTCTCGCTTTTATCCGATTTGATAATAGCCGATTTTAAATTAAATTTTGAGAATATTTTCGCATTATTAATGCGATTCAATAAGTCTCTTTTATTTGGAATGGATATCTTATCCATTTAAGCACATTATTTAAAGGTTTGTAGTTTATTACTAAACGAGGTAGTCCTCTTTCTTGTTCTAAGATGATGATTAACATAGAAAGTCGACAACTCAAGGAGAATATGATTTAACTATAAGCTTTTTCTCTATAAGAGAATTTATTTCCTTCTTGCAATAATCTAAATATTCTTTATTCATTTGACAAGGTGTAGCCTTAGTCGGAATAGTTTTTTCATCAAATCCATCTATATATGGAAGAGAAATAATATGTTTTTTCCTATCCTAGAAAGCTGTAGGTAAATCACTGCATACAGTGACTTTAAATCTATTTTCAACTTGAGTTATCAACTCTTGATTATTTTGTATTTGTTCTTTTATTTGAACAAAGGATACTTCTTCTTTAAGGAAATCAATTTGCTGTTCTTTGAGCAGAATTTATTTTATTTCGTTTAATCTCCTTGTCTGAGGGTCAATTATAAACTCAAAGTTTATCTCTTTATTTTTGAAAATGGCTTGAAAGCCTTTTGTATCAATCTTTAAGATTGGCATGATAGAATGTAAAAATGGGGTTCCAAGTATAACTTGTTATAAGGTTTTGACCAGAATACAAGAAATAGGGATACAAATCTCATTAACACAGATATGTGCGTGAGGTAGCTTATATTTTACCTCTAATTTATGACCACTAACTAGCCTCCATGAAGTGTTTGGTTTCAAAATATTTAGAAAAACAATTCCTTCATTGATACATTAGATTCCACCACTGCCTCACCGAGCTATAACATCCGGTATAAAGATTTGTTCAAGAATGGCTAATGTTATCTTAATATACCATTTTAAGTTACTTGTTGTACATGTCAAGAAAGTTATTACTTTTCACTTCTTCTCGTAATATATAGATCTTTCATCTTCTTCTAAATTTATTTTAGAAAGAATGTACTTATTTTCTTCTTTAGAAGTTTTACTTCTTCTTTTAGATCTTTAATCTCTTTGTTTAAAAAGGATAATAATAAAGGTTGAGAGGTAGAAGTATTATGTTGTCTTCTATTCATAACCTCGACATTTTATAAACATTGTCAATGTTTAGTTTTTCTTTACTTTCTTTTGTAAAAAGTAAAGCTTTAATTATTTTACTTTTCAAATCGGGAGCTATGTCTTCCGTCAATATTTTATCAATAAATTCTTGTTTCTCCATTATTACATTTATTGATAATCCATTCATTTGGAATATAGCTTTCCAATACTCTGAATCTTGAATTGGACAAGCACAATTTTTTATTTCTTCTTGATCCGAAGACTCAGAGGATTCAGAAGATATTTCTTCTGATTCGGTATCACTGTTGATCAAAACTTTGTATAAAGTTCTTTTAAGACCTTCATCAATTATTTCATTTAGTTTCTTTTTTGTATAACATTTATTTGCATAGTGGCCGATTCGTCCGCATTTGAAACATTTAATTTCATCAAGATGTTTTTACCTTTTACCTTTTTTCTTTATTTTTATTTTTCTTTTTAAGAATTTCTTCCTTTTAAAAGGCTTGTTAAAAGGCTTTTAACATCATTTTTCTTTTCTTTGTCCGCCTTTATATATTAATCATAGGCGAATTGTTCACAAAATTCTCCTAATTCTTTTCTTTTAGTAAGTCTTTGAGACTTTAACCGATATTTTAATTTTAAATCATTACAGAGCTAAACCCTCACAAGCATTTGTCAAATAGCCATATCCAAAGATATTATACTGATATATCCCCATATTCACTTCGAATCTTATTCCCTACCCTTTCAATATATAGATCTTTCATCTTCTTCTAAATTTATTTTAGAAAGAATGTACTTATTTTCTTCTTTAGAAGTTTTACTTCTTCTTTTAGATCTTTAATCTCTTTGTTTAAAAAGGATAATAATAAAGGTTGAGAGGTAGAAGTATTATGTTGTCTTCTATTCATAACCTCGACATTTTATAAACATTGTCAATGTTTAGTTTTTCTTTACTTTCTTTTGTAAAAGTAAAGCTTTAATTATTTTACTTTTCAAATCGGAGCTATGTCTTCCCACAATATTTTATCAATAAATTCTTGTTTCTCCATTATTACATTTATTGATAATCCATTCATTTGAATATAGCTTTCCAATACTCAATCTTGAATCGACAAGCACAATTTTTTATTTCTTCTTGATCCGAAGACTCAGAGGATTCAGAAGATATTTCTTCTGATTCGGTATCACTGTTGATCAAAACTTTGTATAAAGTTCTTTTAAGACCTTCATCAATTATTTCATTTAGTTTCTTTTTTGTATAACATTTATTTGCATAGTGGCCGATTCGTCCGCATTTGAAACATTTAATTTCATCAAGATGTTTTTACCTTTTACCTTTTTTCTCTTTATTTTTATTTTTTCTTTTTTAAGAATTTCTTCCTTTTAAAAGGCTTGTTAAAAGGCTTTTTAACATCATTTTTCTTTTCTTTGTCTGCCTTTATATATAATCATGCTTAATTGTTCACAAAATTCTCCTAATTCTTTTCTTTTAGTAAGTCTTTGAGACTTTAACTGATATTTTAATTTTAAATCATTACAGAGAGCTAAACCCTCACAAGCATTTGTCAAATAGCCATATCCAAAGATATTATACTGATATATCCCCATATTCACTTCGAATCTTATTCCCTACCCTTTCTCAAGAAATAGATCGGGTAGACCATCGATGAATTTGGCTTTCCAATGATTGCTATTAGCATCACGTAGACATTACTCTACTTAAATAAGTATCTTTGAACCATCCAAATGAGTTAAAGAAGGACATCTAAAGTTCTGTAATAAGGTTCTTATTCTTTCTCCTTCATCGAGATATGCACCAGTAAAATGATGCACTATGGTTAACATGAGAGTATAGACTGCATCTTCTCGTTGTATATTATTTTTAGTTTTGATAGCATTGAGAATTTCTCCCCTAGCTTCTGGGGATAAATAATTATCCCACCATCCTTTGAGGATGCCAGTAAATCCACAAGTAATATAACTTGCTATCATATTGTCGGTATTACCATTCTGTCTACATACAGTACCGTACATAAGCATACGATGTATAGTAGAATTTATTTGAGTATCTGATAACCCATCTATATTCCATTCGTAGATATTTCTATCGTTATAATCAGCTTGTAAATACGTATATTTCTTCAAATAATACGTCGGCTGGAGTAGGTCTTTTATAATAGTATCTTTCTAGTCTTTTAGCCGGACTCTTTATTTTATTAATAAATTGATCTTCTAAGGCTAAAAGCTGGTTAAGAGATAGATCTCCTTTTGAAGAATTTGCTTCTTCTTCTTCTTCTGTATTAGAAGTACTTTCAATTTGAGAGGTTGAAGGTAACTGTAGAGTGAGAAGCTTAGCTTCTTTCATCTTTTTTGTTATAACGTGTAAAGTTTGAGTCCTTATCAAAGCATAGTAAAGATGCTTTTGTAAGTCTATATATGAGGCAGAGTCTGTAAGAAAGGAGCATCGTTGTACAAAAGCTTAAAAATAAAAAGTGTGTGCTAAGAGTGGAAGAAAATCCAGTTTACGCTTTGGAAAGCTTACACCGTAAGATATTTATTGTTAATCTTTGTAAAATTTATAATTGCTATTGTGTTTTGTTGTGTTTATATATATATATATATATATATATATATATATATATATATATATATATATATAGTGATGAACTTTGATCCACTTAAGTGGATAAGAGAAGTTATCCACCCAACTTCTTATCCCTCCATTTATATATATATATATATATAGTGATGAACTTTGATCAACTTAAGTGGATAAGAGAAGTTGTCCACCCAACTTTTATCCCTCCATTTTCCCTTAGGATCCATGCAACATATGAATGTAATTTTTATTTGTTCATGCTACACATCTCAATAGAAGATGGATGGATAAAAAGTTAGGTGGACAACTTTTCATATCCACTTAAGAGGTTCATAACAAACCTATATATATATATATATATATATATATATATGAGTTGAGTTAGGTTACTATTAATAGTATTCAACATGCGACATTATCAACTCATTTTAAAATCGAAACCCAAAATGAAAATTCAGTTAGATGTGATCTACTACACATGAACTAGATAGAAATAAAATTCCAAAGGATTTCATCATTATTAACCCATTGCAAAATATGTCGCCAAAATCAACGCTTCAAAATTTTCATAAAGTTGGTTAATTTTCTCTTGATATATAATTCAAAACGCCGAAATCATTTGAAATTTTATTTCTAAGTAGTTCATGTGTAGTAGATCACATCTACTATTTTGGATTTTTATTTTGGGTTTCATTTTTAAATTGGGTTGATGGTATCCGCGATATTGGATACTATTAATAGTAGCCTAGCTCAACTCATATATATATATATATATATATATATATATATATATATATATATATATATATATATATATATATATATATATATGCCCTTCAATTCTCGAAAAAGGATAAATTGCCAATAACCCCATCATGTATACCTCCAGTACCACTTATCACACCCAGCTTGTTAACTAGCACTTATCACACTTGGATCAGCTTGTTAACTAGCACTTATCACTCCTCAATTCATGGGGGAGAGGAGGTTATTATCTGCAATTCTCCTTCTCAAA
Organism: Asparagus setaceus; assembly: GCA_012295165.1. NCBI lineage: Eukaryota > Viridiplantae > Streptophyta > Magnoliopsida > Asparagales > Asparagaceae > Asparagus > Asparagus setaceus. Next base: position 59,322,137 of record CM022702.1, on the reverse strand, counting down.
ATACCAACCCTGGGGTTTGACAAGTACTAAGAAACGAATTGAGCGACAGGTGCTATTGAAATATAGATGAGGGGGCCTAACTGCAAGTTACCCAAACAAAAACATCAACTGGTTTACCTTCTTCATGTACTTGTCAACAAGCCATGGCACTTGAGAGCGGCTCTTGAACCCACCAAAAGCAGTGCCCTTCCAGACACGGCCAGTGACAAGCTGGAATGGGCGTGTAGATATTTCCTGGCCTGAAGCTGCAACACCTACAATAACTGATGTCCCCCAACCCTGCCAGTGTCCACAACCACATCAAGGGATCAGTAATTTTTTAGAGGATCAAAATGGTTCTTCAAGGGAATACTAGTGAGATGGTAAATAACAATTCTTATGGAATTTACCTTAAAAATCAGAAAGTAATGTTTTATCTGATTCTCGGCTACAAATTATTTCTTTTTTCAAACAGCTCAACAAATTTAGAACTGTGTGTGTGTGTGTGTATATATATATATAGTGGAAAGCTCCTATAAACTTAAGTGCATAGGAAATAGTCATCCACCAACTATTTTATCCATTGATGTCGCCTTGGGATCCATGAAAGATATGAAGAGTCTTTTGAGATTTGTGCATCTCTTGATGGCAGAAATGTAAACACAAGATGAGTGGATAAAAAGTTTGGTGGACAAGGGCTCCTATCCACTTAAGTTGATTCTTAAGTGGATAGGAGCCCTTGTCCACCAAACTTTTTATCCACTCATCTTGTGTTTAGATTTGTGCCATCAAAAGATGCACAAATCTCAAAAGACTCTTCATATCTTTCATGGATCCCAAGGCGACATCAATGGATAAAATAGTTGGTGGATGACTATTTCCTATGCACTTAAGTTTAAAGGAGCTTTCCACTATATAGAGGAGTAAAGCTTCTATAAACTTAAGTGGATAGGAATCCTTTGTCCACCAACTTTTTTATCCATCGATTTTGCATTGGGATTTGTGCTAGCATGTGATAAAAATAAAAGCACAAATCTCAAAGATAGCATTGATGTGTAGCACAAATCACAAAGCATAATGAAGGGATAAGAAGTTTGGTGGACAAGTGCTCCTATCCACTTAAGTTTATAGGAGCTTTACTCTCTCTCTCTCTCTCTCTCTCTCTCTCTCTATATATATATATATATATATATATATATATATATATATATATATATATATATATATATATATATATAGCAATAAGAGCAGATATCTAAACATTTTGAAAATTCTGGCGCTTATGTGTCACTACAATCACACGATAACATGAAATAATGGGAAAATATCTAGATTCTAGACTAACTTAAATACTTCCACCCAATACTGTCTTCATTTTTCATGCTATTGTTTGACCACTTAATTTGTTTTCTTTGTTAAACTACCACAAAGCACAAGCAACTTGGCACACATCATGAACTAAAGTTATCCTGTTGAAATGAAAATTTGAAAGGAAAAAAATAAAAATAAAAATAGAAGCAGCTATTACCTTATGACAGCATTCTAGGGCAGACCTCATAACAGAAACATTTCCGATGCATTCAAAACTGTAGTCTACGCCTCCATCAGTAAGGTCCACAATGACTTGCTGAATTGGTTTGTCATGGTCTTTTGGATTTATGAACTCAGTAACTCCGAAATTTTTCGCTGCAAAGAGTTGAAAAAAATCATGTCTGTAAGAATTTCGAATAATGCAATATCAAGGGGAAAAATTATATAAAACGATCATTTTCGTAGACCTCCAGATCCATTTGTTATTTGTCACTGTAGATAAAGATATTAGTGAGAAATTCACATACGTCATAAAAGATCTAAATAGAAAAATCTTTTCTACTAAACAACACACATTCTTAACATAACCGTTGACAAGCTACTATTAATGTGCGCTTGTTACTCATCTACAAAGGAAACACAAGTGTCAAAGGAATGGAGCATTTCACATTCAAGAAATTAATCAAAGGGCTCAAAGTTTGCAAGCATTTTGTTCTCAGAGATGATTATGGGCATACCCCTGTCAAATTTTTTGCTGTCGATGTCTATACCGATAATACGAGAAGCACCTGCAGCTTTGGCCCCCTCAGCAACCTATCAATCTCAATGAATTTAGAATGAGTATATACTTCAGAAACTAGAAGCAGCAATAGCAGTGCAGTGCAGCTAATCATAGCAGCCTAACTTACAGCAAGTCCAACAGTTCCAAGACCAAAAACAGCAACAATAGAACCTGCTTCCACCTTTGCTGTATTCCAAACTGCTCCAAGACCTAAGAATACACAATACATTAGATTAGATGCAGCTAGGAAATGCAACAATAGACAGACGCGTTAATATGTAATTAGCATGAGACATTGGATTTATGATTTTACAGAAGAAAGTTTAAATCACTTGAGGAAGAGCGTGGTTAGAGAATACATAAAGCTCTCGTGAACATGACATCCAAACAGGAAATATAATGAGGTAAACATTATGTTAAAAACAAATGGGCATAATTCAGATGAAAAAAAGAAGACAATAACCTGGTGCATTGAATTTGAGACGTGTGCTGGCATCCTCAACTAGAAAGTCCCACAGATTAAAAGGGAAATCACTAAAATCCTCGACCAATGATCTAGAGCATGAGAGATGCATGATTTTGATGGATATGGTATCCGAATAGTTTTATTGAATTACATGTGAAATTCAAAAAAAATTAAAAAAAATCATGGAATAAGACAGTTTTCAACCAAAAATCTTCATGCCAAAAAATTAGTTAAAGAAATCCAGATAATTGCTATTTCAACAGATTCTACTTATGCAGTTGCATATCGACAGTGCTAGTTAAACTTTCACATGTTGATATGCTATTCTTCCAAAAAAATGACGGGTGATGTGAAAGCATAGGGGGATTAGGAATTAGTAAAACTCTTTTAGCATCTCATAAACATTAACTTGCAAGAAGGATTTGTACATTTGATTTGCCTCCCTTGATGTTCTTTCCTCTACAAGTATTATCTTTTGAGGACTCTCTAGTCCAACAAAATATCAAGTTAGAGACAGTAAAACAATATTGCAGAACCAGCACATAGTATTCTGACAATTGAGAACTGGAAATTAACATGTGAAATGGAATATTATTGTCCAGCAATGTACTCAGAGAACCAAGGATAAGGGATGCTATGCGGTCTTAAGAGGTTTCAAAACCAAAGGTGCTGAGGTTCCAGAGGACAAATTCAAATTTAAGATCAAAACAACAATCAGTACATAGACGATAATCACCTGTTGGCACACCACAACCGAGCAAACAGACCTTCTCGAGAGGGGCCTGCGGGTCAATTTTTGCCACACTAACATCGTGGACAACTGTGTATTGACTAAATGTAGATGTTCCCATGAAATGATAGAGAGGCTTCCCCTTTATTGAGAATCGACTCTTTCGGTCATTCATCATGACACCAACGCCAGTAGCTGCCCTCACTTTACCACAGAGGTTTGTCTTCCCGGATTTGCAAAACTTGCACTCTCTGCATTCTGCTTGGTAGCAAGGTATGACATGATCTCCGGGCTGAACCTCAGTTACTCCTTCACCAACACTCTCTACAATCCTGCGTACATAAGAAAACCATCAGAAAAAAGCAACTCTAAGTAGTTTCTAATATTAGTCTGATTTGGTAAGTAAATACCCAGCAGCTTCATGACCAAGAATACAAGGAAAGAGCCCCTCCGGATCCTGCAAAATTACATAGCAGATCATATATTAATCAACTTTAACCCCATTTTTACAATGAACAAGAACAGAAGTCAAGTCACGAATACCGTAGAGACATGTATAGATCATCAGAAAGAAGAAACCAGAGAATCGTAATTTTGCATTGAGAAGGCTTAGCAGTAAGCACATATCACATTAGTTTTACTAGACTTAACGCTTAAAGAATTTTTCTTATTACAAAATCTCTTTCAATAATAAGAACTCAAGCTTAATCGATATTGAACATGAAAGCCAGCAACTTGCAAAAGATTACATTTTTCGGTCATTGAGGGAGGTATATTAATTAGACTGCAACACAAAGCAATCAATTTGAACGAGTTGTAGTCAAAGACTACTCATAACCAATTCTTAATAAATAAACTTTTCAGAGTAAAAACCTTCTGCCTCTCCTCAGATAAATCCATGTTAACTAAAAATCTTATTACTAATTCAAACAAATAAAAGAATCCAGATCATTAGATCGGGGAGATCTCAGTAATTAAAGATAATAAACTAATAAAAATTCACATATCTGACTCACACAAATCGATCAAATAACAACAATTTAGAAAACCCTAGGATCTAGATGTATTGCTATAAATAGTAAAGAGAGGAAGGAGATGAAGGTCCGAGACCTTGCCGCTCCAAGTATAGGCGTCGGTGTGGCAGAGAGCGGTGTAGAGGATCTGGATCCGGACCTCGCCGGCCTGAGGCGGCGCCACCTCCACGTCCTCGATCGCCAGCGGCGAGTTCGCCTCCCAAGCAACAGCAGCTTCAGAAAAAAGAAGGGAAATGACGATCAAAATCGAGATCGATGGAGGATCGACGAGGTCAAAGTTTTGATGTACTGACCTTTGCAAGTGATGACTTTGCCCTGAGTCGCCATTGATGATGATGATGATGAGAGAGAGAGAGAGAGAGGAGAACAAGAAATAGAGAGAGAACGCTCTTCTTATCTTTTGTTGGATCGTAGAAATGCGATGAGATCGATATCAGTTAGTTCTGGTCACCGCCGGGTTTCTGCTACAGAGCGTGTGAGAGTAAGAAACCCTTGAAGTCAAGAAAATCGCGGTGATGTTACCGCTTGTTGGCCCACATGGGCTGCTCATGGCCTGTCATTGGGCTATGCATATGAATGCTTGATTGATATTGCTTCCTGGCCCCTAGGCTCCGCTGATGAAAATAATAAATAGAAGTTGGCAATAGAAAACCCAATGGCTTCCCATATCCCCTGATTCCTGTTTCAACGGTAGCAACAATTCATGAGCAAACCTGTGTTATTAGCTACAATATATATTTTTTGCTAAATAATTACAAATTTTTTTTTTTTTTGAGTTGCATGTTGCAAGAGATGGTCCAATGAGACCCAAAATTAACTCAAAAATATTAACTTTTAATTGGGTAGCGAGTCGAAACATACTTAACCATAGATCTACTCTGGACGTTGAACAGAATGGATGCATCGAAGGCTTGTATCGAGACCCCCCCTTTGCTTTGAACCTTTAGAAATTTGACGAGAAAGCTAATGAAGGAGGAGAACATCGTGGAAGACCCCAGGGACTTGGAGGAAAGCCAGTGCAAAGCAGATGGGAGAACTTACTCTGCATTAGAATTGATTTTTTTTTTTTATTTAAATTGCATTGCTACCCTTGAAATAAGCTGATTTGATGTCAACAGAGTGTCGACATACTTGTGCCATAATTATCAATTTTCTGCTTTTCCCCTGTTAAATTGGGGAAGCAACTTATAACATATCTCAAATAAGAGGTGGGTCTCATCAAACATCAAACATGCTCTCGGTCCTCAAACAGGAGTTTTTCCTCTCTCAATAACGTACACTTTCGTCTCAGTTATAGCAAAAGTACTCTCTTCTTTGTGAGTAATTTGACAAAGAGAAAATTGACAAATTGCAGGAAGCAACCTACATTTCTTGGTGACAGTAGACAACTCAAAACTCTTCCATTCATATAACTTACAGTGACGGTCACAATTTTGGAGAATTTCTTGTTGCAGCTGCATAAACTTACAAGTTGTAAGTTACAACAAGCCCTGCAGACATTATTAGTTAGCAACCTAGCATTGCTTGCTAGAAATTATGCAATGAGTACAATATATCAGCTGAATTCCTGTGGAAATACAACGAAGGAGAAGACAGAGGAGGAAGAAAAAGAATAGAATGCCACCAGCATTTTTCTTTTTCCCCCACAACGACTTCATCATCTGAAAGCAAATTGCATTGCTTTCTCACTACAAAGAAGAACAGGCACCAAATGCAAAAAATAGCAATTAAATAAGTGAACAATCTGAAATTCCACAGACTTAAACTTACATTCAATACAACAACAAACTTTAAAAAGAGGTGGAAAAAGACTGCAAAAGAAAAAGAAAAAATCAGGGGTTCTTTCCCTCAGGACCAAGAATCCCATTAACAACCGAAACCCCGACCAAAACCCCGACCGCCTCCGCTCCCGCCACCACTCCGGCCTGCACAAGACCCCCAACACCAAACCCGAGCCCACCGGTGGCGATCTTCTCCCCACAGCCTCGATCCCCTTCTCCGCCACTTGAATCTCCTTCTCGACAACCTCCTCGCCCTCCTTCACGATCACCTCCGCCTCCTCCTCAACTTTCTTCAGCTTCTTCCTCAGCCCGAAGAGCGGAATATCCTCCGCCCTTGATGACGAGGTGAAGGAGAGAGCAGAGATGGCTGGAGATGAGAGGAGGAGGAGGGAGAGGTTGCGGCGGAGAGGGGAGGGAGGAACGGGAGAGGTGGTGGGAGGTGACGGAGAGGCGGCGGAGGGAGAGGGAGGGGATGAGGGAGGAAGAGGAGGCCATGGGGTTGGGTGCGTAGGGATTTGGGGTTTGTGGTGGGAATTTAGCGGGAAGGATAAGGGACTGGTAGTTTAGTTGTGAGCGTTAAAGACGGAATTGCCCTCATATACTGTGGAAAAATACCATTCAATAAATTGCAAGGATTGAAAGCCAATGCTTACTTATCATATCATCTCAATATACAACTATTATGCAGTATTTATACATGCTTTTTAAGCCATTACTTAGCATTAAATGTTAATAAATTCTTGACGAGGGAAAACTAACTACTAGGTAGTGATGAAGATGAGCAAACGGGAGTATAACTTCTGCTCCATAGTTTTATTTGTCTGTTGCTAACGTGACACATATCTAAATTCATATTATGATCTGGACATATTGCTGGCTCGACCTGTAGCTATCTCACAGCGGCGCACCGGTTAAGACTATGGAGACAGACACTAGTTTTGTCTGCTCAACATTCTTATATAGTAAATGTCCAGAATTTAAGCCAATGTTGCGCTATAATTTCAATGAAACATTCAAGCAGAAAAACTATTTACTGTATAATATTATGATACAACTAATGCTTCAAGAAATTACCTTGCTTTGCATTGATATCAGATAGACCGCTTTTGGACCACGATATACACAAGCAATCTCTCAAATTTTCAATTTCAACTCTCCCCTCTCTTGAAACAACCGGAATAAATATCACAAACCCTCTGAAGATCGGCCTCGCTCACCGTCCAAACATGGCCCGGCAAAACTGCTGGAATCCTCTCCTCCACCCCCTCGAACCTCTCCTCCACCGCCGCCGCCTCCCGTAGCTTCCCCTCCTTCCACAAGCTCTTCACAAGCAACCCCTTCGTCCCCCGGTCAAGAACTAAGCCCAAACTCCTCATCTCCTCAAACACTCTCAAGCCCAACACGGCCCGCTCATTCTTACAATAAGCCCGAATCAAAACACGATACATGTACCCATCAGGCTCGAGCCCACATTGCCTCACCAGCCCAAACAACTTGTGCACACTCTTCAAATCTCCCTCCTCGGCAAAACTGCATCAAACCCGAAAACGTTTGGATATCCAATAAGACCCCATCACCCATCATCTGCTCTAGCAACTCCATTGCCTCATACTTCCTCTTACACTTAACAACAGTTCGTAACAAGGAAGAACACAATAAAACCCGATTTGCTTGGGTTAACGGGCCGCAAATTGACTCCACACTGCGGTAGAGTTTGATAGCGGGTTCGGGTTTCTTCGATAACCCGTAGAAATCGATAGCTAATCTAATAGTAGCGAACGGGAGCAAGATTTGTTCGGATTTTAATTTAGAGAGCAGTCTGTCGATTAACTCGACATGACCCGTTCGGGCGAGGATGGCGATCATTCTCGACACGGTTTGCGGGTTGTGGGTGAAGTCACCCGGTTGGTACGAGACCCAACAGAAGAACTCCCAAGCGGGTTCGGGTTTTCTGAATGACCTGAGGATTTTGCATACCAAGCGCGGCGTCCAGACGAATCCGGCCGATTCGAGCGCCTTCACCTCTGACGGGTCCCACCCGTTAAGGGCTCGGGTTAGTGATATCGGATCCATCCATGGTTTTAACCGGATCCGGTCACCCCCGGTAATCTCACCTCCCGCTTCTTCATCTTCATCATCGGCTTCTTCATCGGATTCATCAACGACACACTCAATCTTTGCATTCGGAGCCAATTCATCAACGAATTCGTCAGTGGATTCGACGAACCCAGCGGATCTAAGCTTTGCGATGGATTCACGCATCGATCGACCAGCGAGAATGCCATCAGATTTCATCTCTTTAACCAATGAATCAAGCTCATCGAACCGATCCAATGCCGATAAAGCTTCAGCGAGAACGTTATACTGCTTCGAAGTTCGCCGGATCCTCATCATCGGCAACATCCTAAAAATCTCCACCGCCGGTTCAAGATTCCCCGACCTAACCAAATGATCGATGATCGCCGTGTAAGTCCTCGAGTTAGGGTTCGCTCCTTCGGCGATCATCTCCAAAAAAGTCTCCACCGCCGCCGAATCCAATCTCATGGACGCGCGGAGATTGATGATGAGATTGTATGCTTCGGTGCAAGCGTGGCGATTGGCGGCGGCGGCGGCGGACTTGATCTCGGTCCAGATCTGGAGGGCGGCGGCGAGATCGCCGGCGGCGGCGAGGTAGCGGAGGCGATCCATAGGGGAAACGCGGCCGTTGAGGGAATCGAGGAGGGGTTTGAGGTCATCGATGCGCTTTGATAAGGAGAGGCGCTTTGCTAGGGTTTGGGAGACTGAGGGGTGAGAGAAGGGGAGGGATCTGAAGAAGGCGACGGCGAGGTCGACGGAGGTCAGAGATCGGATGATTTGGACGGCGACGAAGGAGTCGAGGAGAGGGGATTGAGGGAGGGTGAGGGGTTTCGAGGGGTCGTGGGAGTGGAGGCGGAGGCGGAGGGCGTTGATGAGGGCGGCGCGGCGGAGGTAGAGGGAGACGCCGCCGGAGGAGTCGGCGGATACGGCAGCGGCAGCGGCGGCGGCGGAGTAGGAGAGACGGCGGGCTAGGGTTTGGAGAGAGTGGAGGAGAGGCATCGGCGTTGGATCATCGTCGATTTTTTTTGGGGTTTAGGGTTTTGTGAGATGAGAGAATAGCGCAAAAATTGTTTGGTTGGAAAATTATATTCAGATCCCTCGTTTGGACCTGCACTCTGTCTGGACGCTCAAAATCTGTGTGCACTTTCAAAAATATTTGTAAATTGTTAATAATGCTTTCCTAGTTTCCTTTGATTAGAATAGGCTAAGGTTGAAATAATTTTCACTTACATATGTTCTAGTTTGGATTTGAGTTTTTTTTTTTGTCACATAGGTTTATAAAAATGACAATTAGAGAACGGCTTATACATACTTTTTTCCTGCAACGTGACTATATATGTACTAGTCTTCTGGTGTACAAGATGCATGTATGAGAAAAGGAACAATGCTTGAGGCTATCAGGAAGTGGGAAGAGAGCGTTGAATGTGGGTTTCTTGCAAGTTTGACTTTCCCATCATGAGTTTTAAAATATTATACTTCGTATGGATTTTTAGAAGTGTAACTAAAATGATCAAAATGCTAGCTGCTTTTAACTAACTGTAATAGATTATTACATTAAAGACATTCTATTTTTTTATTCTTCACACTACTATTTTACATGTGAATTATAAAGAACATTTGATATAGAAATGTCTTAAAATTAGTATTACACGACTAAGTTGTGTGTTTCACTGTAAATTGGAAGATTCGAACCGACAATTTCTTATAAATTCACTTATGGATGGTCTCATTATTAGTCTACCCACCATCAGAACTAGTACACCTTATCTTATCATTATGCAATTATTAGAACCTGATCTTATTCATCAAGCCAATGTATGAAAAACTGATATCAAAAGCTAGAAAGTTCACCTTATCCCCTTCCATATCTCCATCAATGGCACACAAACCTCCACGTCATCCTAGTTATCACTCACGGACTCACCCCATCCTCTTCTAACCTCCAACATCTCCCTCCCTCACCTCTCTCTTCCCTCCCTTCATCACTCATAAACTATCTCCCCTCCAAAAAGAAACAGAGAACCAAATCTCAGGCCAAGATGGCTGCCGCCGCATCTCCGGCCATAAACTCGTCATGTTTCTCGGCCTCCGCAACTCGCCAGCTTCGCTCCAAGCCTGTATACTTTCGACCAACTACCACAATGCCAACTGTAAGTAACATCACTGAGCAACTATCATTGACTGCCATGGTGAACAGGAGGAGGCTGCTGAAGATCTCGGCAGCGGTTGCGCAGGAGGAGGTTGCGCAGGAGGAGGCCACGGCGGCTGCTGAAGAGGAAGGAGAAGGAGAAGGAGAAGGAGAAGGAGAAGGAGAGGAAGTGGAAGAAGTTGCAGAGCCTGTCATAGTTCAGAATACTAAGCTTTACTTTGGGAATCTGCCTTATAATTGTGACAGTGCACAGTTGGCTGGGATTATCCAGGAGTATGCCAGTCCAGAGATGGTTGAGGTGTGTTAAAAGTATAGAATTCTGAATTTTTTCTGAATATTACCGGGATTTACTCTATTTGCACATGTTAATCTCTAGTATCATTCATAATTACATTTCTATATTCTGAACAATCCAGGGTCACCCATGTAATTATAATCAGTAATATCATGGTATTAGTAATTAGTACCTTGTGATATACTTCGATGATATCTGGTTTTTCTGGTCATCAGTATTAGTACTCTAAGCCATAAATGTGGCCTTGCTACTAGCATATTTGTGTATAAATTGTCACATTCGTTAATTATGTGTTTTCTTCCCATATGGATATGGTATTTTCCAGGAGGTATGTTCTCATTATCACATGTTAGTGCTCATGCTGTTCAGCTCTGAAAAGTATCAAATACTATGCAGCACTGATATCTGTGGAAATACCTTTTATCAGAAAAAAGATTGAAAAGAAAAGAAACACGCACACTCACACGTCACTAATGTTTCAGTATTACTGAGTACAGAATTTGGATAATACAAAGATCTACTGATTTTGTTCGTGTTAACAGCTTGTTATCTGTTACCATTTTGATGATATCAGGTACTTTTGGTCGTCGGTATTAGTATAGGCATCAGGACCACTACTATCACATTTGTGTTATAAATTGTCACATTGCTGTATTTTTTCCTATATACTATATGGATATGTTAGCAGATTTGTCCAAATTAAATCAATGTGTTAAATGAGATAATATTGGACAATAAAGGGCTGTTAATTGAGAATTTATAGGCTCTTAATGGGTTTTAATTAGGCCTGATAAATGGCTTTTAATTGAATTTATATGGAGGTTGATTTTTGGGGGTGGAGGTGATTGGATGAAAAGCCTCTATAAATTGAAATAATTTTTTTGTGAATTGACACACAACAAAAGAGAAAGAAAACCCTCTTACCGGAGCCTCAAAAACAAATCCCAATCTATTCTCTCCACCACAATAAACACTGGTATCAGAGCTGTCCTTAGATCCAAAAGTTTTTTTTATAGCCTCAGTTATCCAAGAGATAAAAGCAAGCTTTCTACCTCTCCCATCATTTTTACCAAGAAAAAGAAAGCTACTCCTTTATTCCCCTGAATTTGCTTCGTCTAACCCGAGGCTGTACCCTCTTAAATTTTTAAAATATTTTAATCCTTTCAGTCTTGTCCCATCAAATGTTGCAGCTCTGCCTATCATAACAAAAACAACTCCTTTATATATATATATATATATATATATATATATATATATATATATATATATATATATATATATATATATATATATATATATATATATATATATATATAATTTCTTGCTTTGAGCCTATTAATTTTCATTAATGTACCTTTTATTGTCCAATATTATCTCATTTAACACATTGATTTAAATTGGACAAATCTGCTAACATCTCCCACTTAGCCAAATTAACCAAATGATATGTCTCACACCATCCGTGAGATCAGATGTTCTCTTCTTACCATTATTCCCACTGTCTGTTGAGAGTAATTCTTATTTCATTATTCATGATATTTACTTGAACTCATTTATTTCTAAGTCCCATCAAACTCACGTATTTGATAAAAGTTTTCGCTGGTATTCCTTTTATCAAAGGATCAGCAATCATATTTATAGTAGGGATGTAAGTCACTTTAGCTTCTCCCTTTTCTACAATATCTCGAATATAATGATACTAGATCTCAATGTATTTTTCTTTGGAACTATTTGCTCCACTATTAATCAGGCTAATCGCTGCTTAGTTATCACAATAAATATCAATAGGTCCTTCCAAAAAATTGAGATCTAGATCAATTAAAAACCGTTTTATCCAGACAACATGTGTAGTTGCCATACTGCAAGCTACATATTCAGCTTCTTGTGTATATCTAACAACACACCCTTGTTTCTTGCTACTCTAAAAAATAGCTCCTCCTCCAAAGATGAATAGGTATCCCACAGTGGACTTTCCATCATCTTTATCACCTCCGAAATCAACATCGGAGTAACTGAGGACTTCAAGCAAACTCGCTTGATAAACCAATCTATGAGTCAATGTGCCTTTGCTATACTTCATAATCCTTTTAATAGCTTTTCAGTGTGCTGGTCCTGGATTATTTTGATATCGGCTAACCAGACTTACAGCATAAGCTAAATCAGGTTTGGTGCATAACATTGCATACATTAAGCTTCCAACTGCTTGAGCATAAGGAACATCTAATAGCTTCTGCCCCTCTCTAGGACTTTACTCTTTACACAATCTCTTTCCTATAACCAACGGAGTTGGTGCAGGATTGGAATCCTCCATTCCAAATATTTTAAGAACTGATCTTAAATAGTTTTCTTGGTTTAAACTTAACATTCTAGACTTTCTATCTCGAATTATTTGAATTTCAAGAATATATGATGCATCACCCATGTCTTTCAACTCAAACTTTTCATTGAGATTTTCCTTGATTTTGTTTAACATTTTCATGTAATTTCCGGCGAGCAATATATCATCCACATACAATATAATATAGTGAACTTGCTCCCACTTTTCAAGACATATACACAATTATCTAATTTATTTTGAACAAAATCAAGTTTGGTGACCGCACATGAAACTTGAGATAGCATTGTCTAGAAGATTATTTTAAACCATACAAAGATTTTATTAACTTGTAAGCTTTATGTTCCTGTCCTTTTACCTGAAAACCTTCGGGTTGTTGCATATATATCACTTCCTTCAACTCTCCATTGATGAATGCAGTTTTAACATTTATTTTGAATAACTCCAAATCAAGATATGCAACAATAACCAAAATGATTCTAATGGATGCAAATTTAGCTACAAGAGAATACGTCTCCTGAAAATCTATTCATGCCTTCTGGTTGTAACCCTTGGCAACTAACTGTGCTTTGAATTTATCAATAGACCCATCAACACGGTATTTCTTTTTTAGCACCCATTTGCATCCTATGACTGTAGGCGTTAAAAATTGCTTATCAGTGCCCGAACGAAACTCGTGACGGTGGGTTAACAACCAACAACCCATTCGACAAAACCGACGCCGCATAAAGCAAATTGACGAACACACAAAGTGGGTCAGAACGCTGCATTTAATCAACGAGGCTACGTGTTATGGAATGAACTGGCCGTTTAAGCTTTAAAGAGATCGACGGATTCGAACGCCGACGAGACGGATTTGAACATTGACCGATCGTCACTTAAATCGCTGACGGATGAAACCGATCAAGAGAACCAAGCACCTGACTTAGAACGACGACGACAAGAGCGAACGAATGTCACGTAAAAGTTCAAAACCAAACCGAAGCCAAAACGAAGCCCCACAAACCCCGACACCGTTGTGTTCGTTAATCGTCGACACCAACGTGTTCGCTGTCCGGACACCAACGGTGTCCGGCCATTAAAGCCCCCCTATTGTTTTCCTATAAATAGTCGGGGTGCCTGGCCACGGGCCGGATTTTGGAGTTGGATTTTCCGATATTCTTGAGAGCCCTCGCGAGATCCACGAGCCGCCGACGCACGCCTCGGCACCGACGAAAGCACGCCCGATCTACAAACCGCGAGGTGTTTAACTCGACGCCACGTAATAGCGCCTGGATTTCTCCTAGTAGATCTCACCCGCCTCCCGGCCGATCCTCTCCTTCATGAGTGTGATCCCCGGCGATCCTCTCCTTCGTGAGTGCGATCCTCAGCGCTTCGCTTCTCGTGAAACAAGCCCTCGCGACGCCTCAGAAGTTCCGTAACCCGTTTCCACTCGATCTCAATTGCGCAGAGTCCACGGACGAACAAAAGTCCCCAAGACAGCAAAGAACCCACGCAAGCGGTGATCCCGTAAAATAGAGATCCTCGTGTTTGTTCACAAAAGGAAGAAAGTTGTAATTTTCGCTTTTCATCAGACGCCTAAAATAAAGGCATTTTCTTTGTTTGAAATTTTGTTGTAGCCAACGGTTGCATAACGAAGTTCAAACGAGCAATGAATAACAAACCAACTTTACCAACAAGCCGGGCGACCACAATAGAGCCAACGGCCAACAAAGAAGCCGCCGTGTCGTGAACCGCAGATTCGTGATCCCTATTATCAAGAGGTCGAAGTTCGAAGTTCGACCAAAAGAAGTATGAGGAGTACCTCTATTCCTCGCCCGATCCGCCTCAAGAAGTCCAAGATGGTCTCACGCAAGGAAGACCCAATCCGCCTCGATGCGAGGCGAAAATCCACCACCACCGCCGCCAAGACCGCAGACAACGGCGTTCAAGAAGCGCCAAATTTTCGTAACCTCTGCCTCCTCAGAGGTAGTTCCCGCCATGGCGCCGCGGACTCTCTAAGAGAGCCCGCCGAGGCGACGCCAACGCCGGCAAAACAAACCGCCGTGCAAAAGAATCAATGGACGGGTTCGCTATGGCGGATCTAAGATCCGTGTTAACTCGTAGACCGAAGTTCGAGATCGTGAGCCGACTCCTACAGCCGGCGACAAATGAATGGGTCCGAAGTCAAACGGAACCGCTCCACACTTCACGAAGCGATCCGGAACGCCAGCCTCGCACAAGCAAGGGCTTTGGTTCAAGAAGCCCGCCAATTGAAAAGGAGGAGGTGGCCAAAGCCATCAATCGCTTAGTTTGAAGCCCAAGTCCGCCGACGGGTCAACTCCGACGAACCCCAAGATTCAAACCCAGCCCATCGGCAAGCCAATTCACCCAGCGCTCAAATCGAAATTGTGTTTCCGACAAAGTTGCATCTACCGAAATTACCCACTCATTTGCATCCAAATTTGTGGCAACGCCAACGCCACGCACCACCGTGTCATCCATCAAAGATCGCTGGGTCCACTAGAAGAATCACGGGTCACTCCTCATGCGGGGTCACACCCGCCCAAGAAGGATAGGATAATTCCTACAAATCCCACTAACCGGACTAAAGGTCGAAGTCCCAGAGTCCACCGAGACTTCACGCCGCGTAAGCGAAAGTCAAGGCGAAGTCACTTTCTGTAGTTTCGATGAACGAGTCCATTCTTCTAAGGAGACGCTGCCCGATGACGACAACGCTATACCCGAGGGATCATGCCGACGCGACTGGCAGTTGCCCATCTACATACCACGCAGTCAGATACCGCGCGTGGGTAAGAAATCTCAAGAGGTTCTCCCACTAACACTGGCCATGCTTGTGCTCTAAGCTCATCAAGACAAGGTTTCTGAGTGCAATTGCCATCAAGAAACCTTAACGAAGTCTCGGCCTTTCGTGAGACTTAGCACCAACACGCCAAAACCTAGGTCAAGGAGATTACGCGAAGGACGGCATCCCGAGAGGATGAATTGCCGAGGTCACTAATAATATGATCGGCAAAGAACCATCGCCAAGGGCTATTCCCACAGACGCAATCCGCTAACTCGCTTGCGGTCCCGACTATTCGACGGCCCATTACGACAAGCTTCGAGGGCTACCTTCGAGGATGAAGTATCGACGGCTCAAGAATGGCATTCGACAATACAGCCTTCTAGTGACGACAACCCCAAAAGCTTTATGATCGCATGCATCAGTGGCCAAGATGTCGGACGGCGCTGAATAAGCAACGAAAACTTCAAATTAGAGATGGAGTCGCCATGCACGATGAGAGAAATGCATGACCAATGATCCAAGCTTTAACAAAACATCGAGGAGAATCAAGTCAACACATCGACGTTGATCAAGATGACACTGCATCGAGGAAGCACCGAAGATGATAACCCTCCGAACCACGCGACGCTGCTGCTCATGAGAACGAAGATTAAAGACTCGAGAGTAAAATTAACTCGCATTTCCACCAAGAAGTGAAGAAGACGGGTATCCCTTGCCCATACCCGAAGGGAATCAATCCCATACCCTTCAAAGTTTAACTTAATAAACTTTACACCGCTTGATCTGAGGGTTCCCCGACGCAACACTTGATTTACTTCAAGTCGCACTCTGGGTTATTTCTCGCAATGAACCCCGATGGTTCTGGCCATTCGTCGCACCCTTCGAGTCGCCGACGGGTACCGCCTTAAACAGGGGAGCATCAACACCGGGACGATATGGAGTCCTTGTTTCTCCAACTTCTTTGATGACGATACCGGTATCCATGGAACATTACCGATAAAAGCGTAAGAATGGAGAAACCGTGGATATTTTGTTAAACGATTCCGCAACAAGGCAATGAACCGCCGATCCGATAACGAGGAATTCATCCTCCGTGACTTGCCACGAATTTATCAATAGACGCGTTTGAAGCAATGGGGACGCACCATCCGTAACGGAAGGACTTGAAAGTTCGTGGAGAGCAAGTCAAAGGTTCCTTAAAAGGAAGAAAGCAGAAAGAGGCCACCGGCCGACAAACACCTAACAAACGTAATTTTGTGCCACGCAGGTAAGGCGAAAGTCTCGTAGACGCCAATCAAAACCTTCGAATCGCAACCACAACAATAGCCGCAATGGCCGCGGCGCCACAAAGAATCGCAGCCTCAATGGCCAAAGAAACTCGTAATCAAAACCTTCGGTTCGAGATTTCCCAAGACTTACTCGCTCAAAGATGAGGAAGTTCCGCATTTTCAAGCACCTTCGAAAACAACAAAATCCAGCTTGCCCCAATTGTAAACCAAGAGGAGGCAAACAAAGTTACAGATCCCATACGCTTATCACGTGGCAAGACATCATCCTACGAAATTCGCTACCATCTCGTGGACAAGATTCAAGCCTTGATCGATGTTGGAGTCATCACTCCAAAACCTTCTAAAGAGAAGAAGGTGGGAACAAATGCGCCTCTATAAGCTTCGTCGGCCTTTGATCGTTTCAACCGACCCCAATTGTGAAGGTAGGAATGAAGATGGTGAATGAGGATCCTCACCGCAACGCGAGAAGGGACTCGCACTCACACACGACTCAAGAAACCGAGAAATCCTTTGGGTCCACCCCGACTTGTCGAAGACGATCGCTGGACCGCCTTCTACCAAAAGAAGTCCAAGGAAAAGGCAAATTATGCCAAGCCGCTTCAAAGAATTCCGAAAAGGACGATGAAGAAGTGGCGCCTTTCCAATTTTCTGAGGATGAGCATGAAGTCTTTGCCACAAGGAGTGGGCACGAATACAACTACAAGTATCCGGAGATTCCAAACCCGAATGCTAAGACGCTATCCGAATCGGGTAGCCACGACTTCCTCACTGCGGCAGAAAGGACAACAGCCAGCATTGCTAAAGAAAAAGTACCAAGCAAAGGAGAAACAAAACCTCAGTCCGTGAAGCTCAACTCCGGCAATTCCCGATTCAATCACCCGACAGAGGGATAGACCGAACATCGAAGCCTCCATACCGCTGACGCCATGGCCTGGGCCATAACATCCCGCCGTAATAACTCTCTACGAAGGTTCGATTGTCAAAGGAAACCCGAAGCTCTACAAGAAGCTCGGCCGACTCGAGGTGTTTCGCCAGTCAAGCCGAAGTCCCAAGAATCGGCCCAACAATGCAACCTTATGGCTAAACACTTACCCCGCATCACCTTTACAAAGGAGGATATGCACTCAAGAATTCCAAGCACGATAGCCGCTATACTTTAACGGGTATATTGTTCTAGCGAAGTCAACCGGATCCAAGTCGATCCGTTCCACAGGAGCATCATGCCCTCAGGCCATGTATCATTCGAATCCTCGCCAAGAATCAAGGCCAATCGGCATAATGATTTATGATTTAACACCGGTCCCGCCCACTTGGTAAAATCCGGATTATGCCAAATGGGGACTTAAAGTCCAAGTCACCGCTATGTGATTGACGCAGACTTCCTATAACTTATTATCGGGTCGACCTCGATCCACAATAACGTTATAGTCCCATCCACTCTTCATCGTCTCAAGTATGTAGACACAAATAATGAGGTCAAGACGGGTCGCGACAAACATCCGCTTAAGGATGGAGAATTATTTCACCGATTCCTCCTTTACTTTAATGAGTCCAAATTGAATCATCTGGCCCGCACCCATATGAAGAAGATGATACCGGCCGCTTGATTATAGCGGAGGATTTGTTTTAAATAACATTGTACCCCTTGTAATCAATCTTGACGATGAAGAATCGCCGATGAACATTGTAATTGGCAAATTGCCGATAAAGCAATAAATGACGATTTAGAGTACCCTCGCCTTTGAATGATGCGATGACAGTTTATATAACAATCCGGAGTTGCACCTACCAACTCTGGCCATCTTGCTTTATACAAAAGCAATTCGAGACTCCTTTGGGACAACACTCGCCATCCCGCAAAGATCGAGTATTGAAAAGGACTGGTTTACTAAAAGGAGATGCAAGGCCAACGTAATCGCTTCTTAGAAGAAGATGAGGATAACGATGGGCCTATCCTCCACACATGCATATAGTCCGTAAACACCGGGTATCATGAAGAAGGGGTACGACTTGACACGAGGGAAGGTCTATGTTTCGACGAGGTCCTCGAATCCTCCGAAGCGATATGTCCCAAAAGGGAAGCCGATGACTACTACGCATTTAGACGAGGATTGGGATATGAATCCTCCTAAGATGAATGCTCGTATGCATCGACGACCATTTACCTAATGAAGAAGACGATACTGCCCGATTCTTCTTGGGATTCGACACTAGCCCTGAGAAGCTTTCAAAGCTTTGATGTCAAATATGGCTACGATCGATCCCGCTACTATGGAGAATGATGAAGATATGCCAACATGGGAAGACCCATGGATCCATCAACTCGAGAGCATTGGGATAGATTCAACAAAGAGAACCCCCACTAAGGACGAGGTAGTCCAAGTTAACATGGGTGACGAGGAACATCCTAAGCTCATAAACGCTTAATAGTCTTCCTCTAAGAGAAGGAAGAGCCGATTGCCCTAATCAGGAATACATCGACGGTTTGCTTGGAGCTATGAGGACATGCCAGACTCGACCCTAATGCGGCACCCATCACCTCAACATCAAAGTGGATGTCAAACCCGCCAAGCAATCAAGAAGACTCTGCCATTCCACAAATATTGCAAGCAATCGCTGACGAAGTAAAGAAACTCATAGAATCGGATTCATCGAGGAAATTCAACATCCTGATTGGGTGGCTAATATAGTCCCTGGCCATGAAGAAGAATGGTTCGATTAGGATCCGTCGACTACGAGACCGAACGCCGCTGTCTCGAAGATGACTTTCCTCTTCCAATCACCGATGTCATAGTCGACAACACGGTGGATTTGAAAGAATGTCATTCATGGATGGTTTCTGTTACAATCAAATCAAGATGCACCCCGATGATGCCAAGCACAAGATTCGTAATTTATCAGATATATTGCTACACTGGCCATGCCGCTCGCCTCAAAATGCAGCGCCACGCACTACCGAAGCGATGACTAAAATTTTCCGTGATCATCTCCTGAAAACGGTCAATGCTACGCCGATGACTTAGTCGTGAAAAGCAAAGGACAAAGGAGATCACGCCAAAGATCTTAGGACAAGATTCGAGCTCATGCGACTCATCAACTAAAGATGAACCCCGCCAAATCATTCCTCGATGTCCAAAGGCAGTCCTCTACTGCCGCCACCGACAAAGGAATCCACGCCGATCCCGACAAAGTGAAGGCAATTCAAGAGTTGCAACCTCCGAGAAATCGAGAGAACTCGGGGTTACAAGGGCATCATGACATCCGACGGCTCATATCGAACCTATCCGGAAGTGCCAACCATTTTCTAAGTTAAACAAGAAGGGCGACGCTTATTCGGGACGACGCCGCCGAAAGCGCTTGAAGAGATCAAATCAGATCTCGCTAAACCTCCCCGCTCGCCGCACCGAGCCGGAAAACCGCTCCTCGATCTACGCCAAGGCAACGGATCACTCGTTGCTTTACTCAAGCAGACGACGACAATGGCCACGAACAGTAAAGCAGTATTACCCGAAATAACATCGGTCGGCCGAAGTCTCGATACCCAATGGTCGAAGCAAGGTTTTGCATTAGTGTTCGCGATTCTAAAATGCGACACTATTTAGTAGGACGTACTATTTATGTTATCTCTAACGAATCCGGCCCGAATATTTATGAACCTACCTCGATGAGTCAAGGCTTAGCTAAATGGGCCTTGCTCTTGTCCCAATATGACTTGCATTTCAAACAATGTAGTCACCAAAGGACAAGCGATTTAGATCTCGTCGCCACCACAACGATGCGCTTGAGCTATATGATGATCTTCCTGATGAAGTTCGTGAAGTCAACACTACGCCGCACCAACAAATATGACGATTGTATTTTGATGGAGCTTCTGCCACCAATGTGGCGAAAATCGATGTTCTAAAATCTCACTGGAGCTCTGAGTTGTCTTGATTTCCGGAATCATGTCACCGTGCTTATTCACTCACCAACCTCGCTCCAATAACGAGCCAATACAATGCGCTACTTATCGGACTTAGTTTCGCCAAGGAGTCGGGGTCAATATCTCGAGGCATACCTACGATTCACAACCGATAGTCAGCATCCGCCGAGACTACGTAAGTCGAAACTGCATCTAATTCCTTATCATCGTAGCAATCGAACGGCATCGTCAAGAGTTTTTCATCGAATATATTCCACGCCCAAAACACTCACGCCGATGCACCGGGCTAAGCAATGGTCGTTAGCACAACCTTCCGAGACCGAGCAATTAGTTACGGCCGACTCATCAACTCTTCGCACTCAATATGTAATGAGGTACGGAAGACAAAGGGACGGTGTCCAAAGAAGTACATGCAACCCAAACCGAATTGGAGCCCCGATCGGCCCTATCATCGACTACGCCTTGCACCTGATTCGCCGTAAGACGAAGGGAGAGAGTCAATCCCGAGAAGAGCTCCAAGATTCTTCTACCACACGGAGACCCGTGATGTTATATCGTCGGGTACGATGGTCTTTGTTCGATGCCTCTCAAACAAAGAGGCAAGAGAGGTCCTTCGAAGCACACGAAGGTGAATGCGGTGCACACCACCGTCCCAAGCTCTACGATCGAATCGTGAGAATGGGCTACTTCGCCAACAATGATTAATGACGCGGCCGAGCACGCCGGAATGCCACGCGGTCAAATTCACGCCAATTATATGCATCGCCTCCGTGAGCAGCTTGCATCCTTCTACCACATCCCCGCCATTCGAGACATGGGGAATGGACGTTGTAGTCCCATTTTTCCTCCGCCGCTAAAGGAGATCGGCTTATTCTAGCGATCACCGACTATTTCTCCGCTGGTCAAGCAATCCCGCTAAAGGAAGTAAAGGCGAAGTACCGCCATCAAGTTTATCAAACACCATGTCATCTATCGACACCTGTCCCAAGACTGATCGCATGACAACGGTCCCCAGCTCATCGCCAATTCCTTCATCGTTTTATGAAATTCAAGATACAAGACGCCTCGTCGATTCTATAATCCAAAGAAATAATGGGTTAGCCGGTATGCTCAACAAAATGATTATCAAGATTTTGTCAAAGCTTGTGAAGAATAACAAGCGAGACCGGACGATAAACTCGAGAAGCACTCGGGCATATCGCACAACCGCACGCACGACAGAGCTACCCCGCACTCTCGGTCTACGTGTGAAGCAATTCTCCGCTGGAAATCCAGATTCGCCACTTCAGACGCCTTTCAACAGATGACGACCAAGAACAACATCGTAAACGCCTCAAGAGCTTGAGATGTTAGATGAGAAGCGCTGAGGCTCAACAATGCATTGAGTTCTATCAAGCTAGAATGTCGAGGGCTTTCAACAAGAAAGTTCGACAGAGAACCTTTAAGGAGGGAGATCTCGCCCCGCCGCCGACTACCGATAATCCTCACCTCTAAAAAGAAAGGTAAATTCAACCCAATGGGAAGGACCATTTGTAAGACACGCCTATTCAAACGGCATATCGCCTTATCATAATGACGGCGAACGTTAATTAATGCCGATAAATGGGAAGTTTCAAAAGTATTATCCTTAATACATTCGTGATAACCCATTTTGATGGGAAGTTCCTCGAGAATATCTCACTCATTTTCATGAGGATAACCCTAAATTATTGTGTTCTCCTCCCAAATTCTCTCACCGATCAAATTCATTGACGTGGGCCCACTAAAAATCTCCCCGGTCCAACCACCAAGAAAATCCCTCTCGATTCCTTCCACCTAACGAGGTCCACTTTCAAATTTGTTAGCGATCTTATAAAAGTTAAAGCTATCCGCACCTTCCGTAATTCTCGAGTGGAGATCCCGCCTTAGTTTCTTTTCTCACGGAAATAGAATACATTCTTCCTTTCCCACATTTCACCCGAGATAGACACATCCTTCCTCTTCGGCAAGAGATAGAATACATTCTTCCTCTCTTGTTTTAGATTCGAGTGGAGATCCCGCCTTAGTTTCGCTTTCAAGATTCTCGGCGGAAATCCCACTTTCGCTTTCACCGGAAACAGACAAAATCCTTCCTTTCCAAACGCCGGAGATAGGAGACAAGATCCTCCTTCCTTCCACCTTCTGAAATAGAATACATTCTTCCTTTCCCACATTTCACCGAGATAGAGACAAGATCCTCCTTCCTCTCCATCTAAGAGATAGGATACAAAACCTTCCTCTCTTGTTCATCCTTTATCCTGAGATAGAGACAAGATCCTCCTTCCTCTCCATCAGCAAGAGATAGGATACAAAACCTTCTCTCTTGTTCATCCCTTATCCTGAGATAGAGACAAGATCCTCCTTCCTCTCCATCTAAGAGATAGGATACAAAACCTTCCTCTCTTATTCATCCCTTACCCGAGATAGAGACAAGATCCTCCTTCCTCTCCACATTCTGAAATAGAATACATTCTTCCTTTCCCACCTCAATCAATCTTAATCTGCTCAATCCTTCCCCATTAAAAGAAGGCCAAGATTCATCTTGGGGTATTTTATCCCAAGCCTAAGAAGGATAAAGCCAATGCCTCACACGCTGTCGTAGTCTATTCCCGTGATAAGACTAAGTCTACGATTCAACATCGTAGCATTAAGTCTAAGAGAGTTTCATTCTTTAGCACAACGTTGTGTGTAGAACGGATTTAGACAATCTACACGCTAGCCCAACTCAAACCAGAAGTTGGTAAAGGCTCATCAAACCCGCTGAAGGTCGGGTCAGCAATAACCCTAAAGCCAACGCCACACGTTGCCGTAGTCTCTTGCCCGTAGAAGAGTACCAAGCCTATGTATTCAATATCATAGCAACAAGTCTAGAAGAGTTTTATTCTTCCAAAGACAACGCCACGCATGAATGGGTCCGTGATAATCCGCGACGCTTAGCCCAACTCAAATCCAGAGTAAAGGCTCATCAAACTGCTGACTACCGAGGGTTTGCCAAAATCCTATAAGTATTATTTAATTATTTCGATTTAAATAAAAGAATCGAATAAAGCACAAAAGAGGATAGAAACACGCTTTTATCGATAAAAGACTGGTTACAGTTTCTAAACATCAAATTTGTGATAGCAAATTTGTCGCTTCAAATTAGATACTTTATCGAGGAAAGCTTGTTGAAGTTCTCCCGGCTCTACCAAAGTCTCCTCACGCCATTAAGGGTCTTTGCTTTCTCCTCGACTTCTCACCAGCTTTGAAAACTCAAGCTTCTGACATGACCGCAAGAGTCTCCTCCTTGTTGGCCTTTGTCACTTCAAGATGATCGACTCTCCTTGAAGTTCCCTGCTCGAGCTCTACTATCCTCGCTTCCCGCAAATGACACAAGATTGAAAATGCTCCACTGAAGACGGCTTCTGTGACGCTAGCCTCCAAAAGACGACCCTGCCTTGCCAGATCCGAACTTCGAGTCCAAGAATGACGCCGAGCATCACGCCAAGCTTTCAGCGCAGCCTCCTCTCGCTCTCTATATATGAGGAGAGCTCGGCCGCTTCAAAGTCTTGCGACTTTGAGCTTAACCTCCAAATGATCGAGATCATCAAGAATGGTCCGGGCCACTCGATAACCCGCGATCTCAGATCGCGGATTACCCTAGGATCAAGGAATGGCCTGAATCGACTAAGAGAAAGCCCGGCACCGAAGTGTGTCTACCACTACGGCCAATAGAAAAGAACGAACGAATTTCCACCCGGATAATAAGCCGAGATGGATCGTCGCCGACATCAAAGCTCTCACTAAGTCGGAAGAGTCGTGGATGCACTCGCGAAAGGAAGAAAAGGGTTAAAACCCCCAAAAACAAAATCAATATGAGTATCGGCAACAAGAGTTCATACCAGAGAGCCCTTGCCCTAATGAAACCTACAAACAGCCAGCAATGGGCGATCAACAGCCTCAATTCCAGATCTTAACCCGCACGTCCGACATATCAACTGCCATGGTTTACTCGAGGAATAGCACTTCAATGTCACCGTGACGAAGTCTCTATCAAATGGGAGACATTTTCGATCATAGACTAACTATTTAAAATTGAATAGTCCTATGATTATCGTGAAGGGAGCTTTACCTTCAAAGGAATCACCGATATCCCTAGGAATTCCTAACTCAAGCTCAAGATCGCCAGAGGAGGAGCCGCCTCGGTAAATCGCGATCAAATCCTCGAACTCCTCCATCGAAAAAGCCGCATAAGAGTGTGAAGTATAGATGAGAACCGCAGGAAACAAATTTCATGTCTTTGCAAGTGATGTACGTAGAAGAATACCAATATTAGATTTAACCGGATTTTCCAACTCGTCCTATGTCGGTATTCTGCCTCCGGCCCATAGCTCCGGTACATGCTCCACGGCCGACGCAAGAAAGTCGTGGAAGGGAAAATCAAAATCGCATCCCCACCAAATTCTCCCGCATCGTGAGGAAATCGTGAGATTCATAAAAGGCCTGATAAAAGGTATATGGGTTAGCCTAACATTACCCCTATCACCCAAGCAGAGTCTTCGCTGTCGAATCCAAGTTAATGGTCCGAGAGGCGTGTCGAGATCCGTGGACAAGTCTCTTTCGCTTAAGAGGAACTCCATTGCGGAGTTTGTCCCCATCGCAAGGGCGACCGCATCTCTTTCCAAGATGCCCGAAAAGATAGATCGTGAGTCGACTAGGATATCATAGAGGGGAATAATAAGAGTAAAGGAGAGAGTACCGTAGTCCTCTTCATGAGTTGCAATCTCCTCCGTCATCTCCTCAAGTATCGCCACCTTAACTATGAATCTCCCCATCGACTGCCTCGATTCGCGGTACGGGGACGCCTGGCTCGAAGTACTCCGAATACCGAGTGTCACGAAGCCTCTTCACCTTCGCCATTAAGGACTTCACAGAACGAAGTTCGCCGGGCGCTAAAAGCCAACCGCAGATAAATATGTCGACTCCAACTTATGCATCGCACTGAAGGCTAAATTTAGCTTCATAACCCGCTATACTCCACAAGCCAATGACACCATCGATCAAACCGCTACGAACCGAGTTCCTGCTCGTTCCTAACGAAGCCGGTCGTGAACCGAACCGACGAAATAAACGAAGGGAAATAAGGCTCAATATAGCACTCGCTTTCACTCGAAATGAGATAACCAGTCGGATGTTGGTCACCAATTAAAACAAACAACGCCAAGTAAAGTCCGCTCATTTTGTGTCTCCTCATCAATCAAGGCCTCCCCGCATCGACCGGAGAACCGAGGAAAACACCTACGTAAGACCCAACCCTTGTGGATTTGCAACCGCCTCGCATCGCTAAAAATCCGCTACTTGCCATTTACATTTCTCCAAAGATTGATAAAAGGGACAGACGGATTGCAAGCTTCTCGCTGTCATCATATCGGGTCGATGAAGGACGAACCAAGCCATCAAGTAGTGTACGGCAGCTCCACTTTGACATGAGGAATCTCACCGACGATTTGTTTTTCCTCCGAGTAAAGGCAGGGCTATTTGACTAAGTCCCCATGAATGTTAGCCACCATCACCGAAGAAGAGACAGCCTTCTTATGAGCCACCGAATCGCAGGATAGAGTACTCTAACTAAAGCGCCGCTAGTCGATTAACAAGATCACATTTCTTTAACCAGATGGCGATAAAGCCAGGCAGAAGAGTCACGGACATGCTTTTATCGCATGCCATAAGAAGGTCGAATTTGGTCCCCGCTGAAAACCGCATCGGCTACTCGAGGTATAAGACTTAGCGCCGGACTTTTCGATCAACTCATTAACCTCGAAGGGGTAGAAGGAGCCACCACAAATCCGCCATCGAATCGCCCTCCGTGATGTTTGAACAAATAATTGGCGAACCGCTTCAGCTTATAATCGACTTCCTCTTTATCGACGGCCTATCTATGCTAGAGCAATGTGATAACGGCACGAAGTCCCACAGAGTGTCATAACCGCAGAAGCCTTCAACAATCTACCTTGGCCGAAGGGAAATATTCCCGATAGAGCATCCTTCCCATGTAAACCCGACCCGGCATCTCGTGCAAAGCCAATCCAAGTTCGCCATGCCCGGTTAAGAATGTGTTCAATCAGATCATAAAGCCCGATAAAGCTTAAGAAGTGGTCAGGCCGACGGAGCCCATACATGCGGCACGAACCGCAAGATATAAACCATGTGCACGAAGGTCCTCGCCCCATCACCGAGAACGGACTACCGACGAGTCCACCAAAGCTTATCCGAATGAACCCACCGAAGAATCTATGACCGATGCCGCAGATCCTCGGTCCCAACAGGCAAGGCGTTCTTCAAAATCCGACTGATGAAATGCTCGCCACGAGGCGAGAATCCACCCCAATATACCAGTTGCACCAATAACCCACCTCCGAGTGAGCCAGAACCAACCGATGGGTGATAAACCCGCAATGAATGTTGTCACGCCTCCGCCGCACCACGACATTTTCCGCGGCGACGCCCGATGACGAACTCGGCCAAACAACGGTGCCGAGGAACCCAAGGGAGATATAAGAATCCACCATCATCCTTGTGCGCCCATTGCTCACTCTCAATGAAAGTCGATCCGGTCCTCGACGGAGTCGCCAAATAAATAGTCCGTCTTGCCCAAAGGCCGAAGAACCGCATCTTCTCGAGTGGCGCCGGCCATCAATCGACTCAACACACGAGGACTTCCCCAAGTACCAATCGGGTCACCTCCACTCGATCCGGCCTAAACCGGGCTAAATAAGAATAGTAGGATCATCGAGGAGGAGAATCGGCCACCACGACGTCCACAACCGCAGATGGAAGCACTGCAGGGATACTCAACCAAAAGGTGAAATCGAATGAGTTAGAACCTAGCAAATATATATATAAAGCGTTGAACTCATTTCACGAAATTGAGATAGAGTCATACTTTATAACGAAAATCGATGCCAACACATCGCGGATTTATCGGATAATATACCCCGCCACATAAAATGACGGCATTCTATCCATCCGATCGAAGTAGCGCCACTAATCGCCTCGCCGTCACGAATATAAGCGCCGATCCTCACGAAGGAGGAATCAAGGCTATACGAGCGCCGATCCTCACGAAGGAGGAATCAAGGCTATACGAGCGCCGATCCTCACGAAGGAGGAATCAAGGCCATGCAGCTTTATAAATGCAAGTTGTGAATGAGCAATTTAACATGAAAACCTCACCAAATAATGATGGCGGCGGCCGTCGCGGATCTGAGTAGACGGTCCGTTCTGGAAGCGATCTTCCCGACGACATCGAAGCCGCAAAGCATGACGACAAGTCAAATATATGGCTAGAAAATCAACAAATATGACAAAGAAAGGTCCGCTGTCGTCGCGGCTCGCCGGCCACGCACCGAGGCACCAACGGACGCTCGATCAACTAAAACTAAGCACGCACGCTCGGGGCGACCGGCTTCTGCCGAGACCGAAGGCCAGCGCTTTCTGGTCAGGCCGAGCAGCCTGGCTTGCCGAGACCGAAGCGACCCGGCTACGGGCCGAGACCGAAGGCCAGCGCTTGGCCAAGGCCGAAGGCCCGGCACGGCCGCCTCGTCAAGCATTCATCACCTCTCCCGGCTCCCGACCACCCGCATGCACAAGAAAAGAGAGAAGAAAAAGACTAAAAAGACCTTATAAAACTCTCGTGCATACCTTGTTGATCGAGGAAGATGAGACTAAGAAGCTTAGATGAAAACAAGAGAGAGAGCACTGTGGGGCCTACTAGGTCGAGAAAAGGAGGGTTGGTGGGTATTTATAACAACCCCACATGAACCCCAATCCCTTTGAATAAGGAGTCCTATTTGGCAAGAAGTAGGAATTTAATCGAGCTCAAATCAATTCTAATTAGGACTCTAATCACTCTAATTAGGAGTCCTAATTGAATCTTATCCTGATGTCAAAATAGTGCCAAATCAGCCCGCTGATCGCTCCTACCCTCCGCCAAGTTTGGAAAGATTTTGAGATGTTAATGCCTGTTACCCAGTATTTTCCCATGTGGTTTAATCCTACTCCAACTAGGATTACGAGTATAAACCGCTTCCTAATTTATCGAGAAGTTCCCAAGAATATCTTCACAAAAAATATTCTGTGGATAACTCGACCGCATGATTGCATCGACGCCAATCAACGCCGCCTAATCCTACTCCAACTAGGATTACGAGTATAAACCGCTTCCTAATTTATCGAGAAGTTCCCTAAGAATATCTTCACAAAAAATATTCTGTGGATAACTCGATCAGACGGATTGCATCGACGCCAATCAACGCCGCCTAATCCTACTCCAACTAGGATTATGAGTATAAACCGCTTCCCAATTTAACGAGAAGTTCCCGAGAATATTACCGTGATTCTTAAGGATAACTCGATAATCTTCAATTTCTCCCACCGTGGATGAATACACTTCAACGAGGAGTAATACAGAAGCGACGCCAACCGACGCCATCGACGAAGGATTCACCGATCAACGGTTCGATCCACGAAGATCGTGACGCCACCAACGCTGCATTTGCCGATTGAAGGCTAAAACCTATATGGTTCAACGCCCACTAACGCCACAAGGTGAGGATTCCCCGATCAACGCGAGGAATCTCGATGGTCAATCGACGACAATCCACCCACACGAGTCAACATCAAATAAACTCACTAGCTACTGCTCGAATTCCAACAACGGTCAAGCAATAAATGCAAAGACCGTGAACATCCTGCATCCTACAAAGCACCGGAGAACCGAGAATTGGAGGAATCAAATAACGGAAGTTAACCTCGAAGAAATTCATCTACCGATCTCGTCAAGATCTCGACGACGGCCGACAAAAAATGCAAGATCGTAATAACTTCAAAGAATCCTACAAAGCACCGGAAAGACCGAAGGAGTGGAGAGATTGAACGCCAAGGTCATTCACAAGTCCCATCACACCATTGAAGGGTGAAGGGCTCATCATGTCCAAAGCATCCCGCACTCATCAAGAATCGACCGAGACGCTTTGGAGGGGTATCAGTAGCGCAAAAATTGCTTATCGCGTCTCGAACGAAACTCGCGGATTGGGTTAACAACCAACAACCCATTCGACAAAACCGACGCGATAAAGCAAATTGACGAACACACAAAGTGGGTCGAACGCCGTATCAATCAACGAGGCTACGCGGTTATGGAATGAATCCGGCGTTTAAGCTTTAAAGAGATCGACGGATTCGAACGCCGACGAGATCGGATTTGAACATTGACCGATCGTCACTTAAATCGCTGACGGATGAAACCGATCAAGAGAACCAAGCACCTGACTTAGAACGACGACAACAAGAGCGAACTAATGTCACGTAAAAGTCCAAAACCAAACCGAAGCCAAAACGGCCCGGCCAAACCCTGACAATCAAGCCAGGTCAAAAGGCCGGACACCAAAGGTGTCCGCTAAGGCCGACACCAATGGTGTCCTACCGCTAAGAAGCCCCCCTATTGTTTTCCTATAAATAGTCGGGGTGCTCGGCCACGGGCCGATTTTGGGAGTTGGATTTTTGATATTCTTGAGAGAGTCTCGCGAGATCCACGAGCCGCCGACGCACGCCTCCGAAAGCACCGACGCAGCACGTCCGGATCCTAAAACCGGGCAGAAACTTTGCCTACGCATGAAATGGATTTCTACTAGTAGATCTCACCGGCCCGCCATCCTTCTCGAGGCCCCGTGAGGCTATCCTCTCTCCTTTCGTGAGTGCGATCTCAGCGCTTCGTTCTCGCGAAACGAGCCCCGCGACGCTCAGAGGTTCCGTAACCCGTTTCCACCTGATCTGAATTGCGCAGAGTCCACCACCAACAAAAAGTCCCCTAAGACAGCAAAGAACCCACGCCAGCTTGTGATCCCGTAAAATAGAGATCCTCGTGTTTGTTCACAAAAGGAAGAAAGTTATAATTTTCGTTTTTCATTGTACGCCTAAAATAAAGGCATTTTCTTTGTTTGAAATTTTGTTGTAGGCCAACGAAGCTGTACACGAGTTCAACGAAGCTGTACACGAGTTCAAACGAGCAATGAATAACAAACCAACTTTTACCGCGAACAATGACTTTTCTATTTTCTAGTAGATCACTTAGCTCCCAAACCTTGTTCTTTTCTATAGAATCAAGTTATTCTCTCATGGCTTCCAGCCATAGATCTGATTCATGCGATTTCATCGCATCAGAGAAGTTTAAAGGATATTGTTCTTCTATATTTGCATCTACCGAGAAACAAGATGGTTCACATGAATACAAATAATAATCATCCATCCATGCAGGTTGTGTTTTAGGCCTTTTACATAAAACACCTATATGCTAAGGTTCATCATTTTCCCTAGGTATTTTATCATTTTTAAGGTTAGGTTCATTCACAATATCAGGATCATTAGTGGGAAAATTACTGTATTTATCATCATTTATTACAGTTAGAGGTTCTGTTTCCTCTCGAACTTGTTCCTCTTCATCTAGATTTTTTAGAAATATAGCATCTCAGCTTTCAATGACCCCTTTTTCTTCATTGTCGAACCTATAACCTTTTGATTTTTATGAATACCCTATGAATCTACACTTCAATGTTCTAAAGTCCAACTTATCTCTAAGTTGACTTGGAAAGAGAACATGGGCTATACATCCTCGCCAAACTTTGATGTTGTGGGCGAAGCCTCGCCAAACTTTGATGTTGTGGGCGAAGCCTCGCCAAACTTTGATGTTGTGGGCGAGCCTCGTCAACTTTGATGTTGTGGGCGAAGCCTCGCCAAACTTTGATGTTGTGGGCGAGCCTCACAAACTTTGATGTTGTGGGCGAGCCTCGTCAACTTTGATGTTGTGGGCGAAGCCTCGCCAAACTTTGATGTTGTGGGCGAAGCCTCGCCAAACTTTGATGTTGTGGGCGAGCCTCGTCAACTTTGATGTTGTGGGCGAAGCCTCGCCAAACTTTGATGTTGTGGGCGAGCCTCGTCAACTTTGATGTTGTGGGCGAGCCTCACAAACTTTGATGTTGTGGGCGAAGCCTCGCCAAACTTTGATGTTGTGGGCGAGCCTCGTCAACTTTGATGTTGTGGGCGAAGCCTCGCCAAACTTTGATGTTGTGGGCGAAGCCTCGCCAAACTTTGATGTTGTGGGCGAAGCCTCGCCAAACTTTGATGTTGTGGGCGAAGCCTCGCCAAACTTTGATGTTGTGGGCGAAGCCTCGCCAAACTTTGATGTTGTGGGCGAAGCCTCGCCAAACTTTGATGTTGTGGGCGAGCCTCACAAACTTTGATGTTGTGGGCGAAGCCTCGCCAAACTTTGATGTTGTGGGCGAAGCCTCGCCAAACTTTGATGTTGTGGGCGAAGCCTCGCCAAACTTTGATGTTGTGGGCGAGCCTCGTCAACTTTGATGTTGTGGGCGAGCCTCGTCAACTTTGATGTTGTGGGCGAAGCCTCGCCAAACTTTGATGTTGTGGGCGAAGCCTCGCCAAACTTTGATGTTGTGGGCGAAGCCTCGCCAAACTTTGATGTTGTGGGCGAGCCTCGTCAACTTTGATGTTGTGGGCGAAGCCTCGCCAAACTTTGATGTTGTGGGCGAAGCCTCGCCAAACTTTGATGTTGTGGGCGAGCCTCACAAACTTTGATGTTGTGGGCGAAGCCTCGCCAAACTTTGATGTTGTGGGCGAGCCTCGTCAACTTTGATGTTGTGGGCGAGCCTCGTCAACTTTGATGTTGTGGGCGAGCCTCGTCAACTT
Organism: Asparagus setaceus; assembly: GCA_012295165.1. Taxonomy (NCBI): domain Eukaryota; kingdom Viridiplantae; phylum Streptophyta; class Magnoliopsida; order Asparagales; family Asparagaceae; genus Asparagus; species Asparagus setaceus. The sequence continues at coordinate 59,289,444 of CM022702.1, read as the reverse complement.
TGATGTTGTGGGCGAAGCCTCGCCAAACTTTGATGTTGTGGGCGAGCCTCGTCAACTTTGATGTTGTGGGCGAAGCCTCGCCAAACTTTGATGTTGTGGGCGAAGCCTCGCCAAACTTTGATGTTGTGGGCGAAGCCTCGCCAAACTTTGATGTTGTGGGCGAAGCCTCGCCAAACTTTGATGTTGTGGGCGAAGCCTCGCCAAACTTTGATGTTGTGGGCGAGCCTCGTCAACTTTGATGTTGTGGGCGAGCCTCGTCAACTTTGATGTTGTGGGCGAAGCCTCGCCAAACTTTGATGTTGTGGGCGAAGCCTCGCCAAACTTTGATGTTGTGGGCGAAGCCTCGCCAAACTTTGATGTTGTGGGCGAAGCCTCGCCAAACTTTGATGTTGTGGGCGAAGCCTCGCCAAACTTTGATGTTGTGGGCGAGCCTCACAAACTTTGATGTTGTGGGCGAAGCCTCGCCAAACTTTGATGTTGTGGGCGAGCCTCGTCAACTTTGATGTTGTGGGCGAGCCTCGTCAACTTTGATGTTGTGGGCGAAGCCTCGCCAAACTTTGATGTTGTGGGCGAGCCTCGTCAACTTTGATGTTGTGGGCGAGCCTCACAAACTTTGATGTTGTGGGCGAGCCTCGTCAACTTTGATGTTGTGGGCGAAGCCTCGCCAAACTTTGATGTTGTGGGCGAAGCCTCGCCAAACTTTGATGTTGTGGGCGAAGCCTCGCCAAACTTTGATGTTGTGGGCGAGCCTCGTCAACTTTGATGTTGTGGGCGAAGCCTCGCCAAACTTTGATGTTGTGGGCGAAGCCTCGCCAAACTTTGATGTTGTGGGCGAAGCCTCGCCAAACTTTGATGTTGTGGGCGAAGCCTCGCCAAACTTTGATGTTGTGGGCGAAGCCTCGCCAAACTTTGATGTTGTGGGCGAGCCTCGTCAACTTTGATGTTGTGGGCGAAGCCTCGCCAAACTTTGATGTTGTGGGCGAAGCCTCGCCAAACTTTGATGTTGTGGGCGAGCCTCGTCAACTTTGATGTTGTGGGCGAAGCCTCGCCAAACTTTGATGTTGTGGGCGAAGCCTCGCCAAACTTTGATGTTGTGGGCGAAGCCTCGCCAAACTTTGATGTTGTGGGCGAAGCCTCGCCAAACTTTGATGTTGTGGGCGAAGCCTCGCCAAACTTTGATGTTGTGGGCGAAGCCTCGCCAAACTTTGATGTTGTGGGCGAGCCTCGTCAACTTTGATGTTGTGGGCGAAGCCTCGCCAAACTTTGATGTTGTGGGCGAAGCCTCGCCAAACTTTGATGTTGTGGGCGAGCCTCGTCAACTTTGATGTTGTGGGCGAAGCCTCGCCAAACTTTGATGTTGTGGGCGAAGCCTCGCCAAACTTTGATGTTGTGGGCGAAGCCTCGCCAAACTTTGATGTTGTGGGCGAAGCCTCGCCAAACTTTGATGTTGTGGGCGAAGCCTCGCCAAACTTTGATGTTGTGGGCGAAGCCTCGCCAAACTTTGATGTTGTGGGCGAGCCTCGTCAACTTTGATGTTGTGGGCGAAGCCTCGCCAAACTTTGATGTTGTGGGCGAAGCCTCGCCAAACTTTGATGTTGTGGGCGAAGCCTCGCCAAACTTTGATGTTGTGGGCGAAGCCTCGCCAAACTTTGATGTTGTGGGCGAAGCCTCGCCAAACTTTGATGTTGTGGGCGAAGCCTCGCCAAACTTTGATGTTGTGGGCGAAGCCTCGCCAAACTTTGATGTTGTGGGCGAAGCCTCGCCAAACTTTGATGTTGTGGGCGAAGCCTCGCCAAACTTTGATGTTGTGGGCGAAGCCTCGCCAAACTTTGATGTTGTGGGCGAAGCCTCGCCAAACTTTGATGTTGTGGGCGAAGCCTCGCCAAACTTTGATGTTGTGGGCGAGCCTCACAAACTTTGATGTTGTGGGCGAAGCCTCGCCAAACCATCGTTGTGGGCGAGCCTCGTCAACTTTGATGTTGTGGGCGAAGCCTCGCCAAACTTTGATGTCGAGGCGCAGCCTCGCCAAACTTTGATGTTGTGGGCGAAGCCTCGCCAAACTTTGATGTTGTGGGCGAGCCTCACAAACTTTGATGTTGTGGGCGAAGCCTCGCCAAACTTTGATGTTGTGGGCGAAGCCTCGCCAAACCATCGTTGTGGGCTAACCTCGCTCAATGAAGGGCTTCGCTACTTGGCGAACCTCGGTTGAGTGAAGGGCTTCGCTACTTGGCGAACCTCGGTTGAGTGAAGGGCTTCGCTACTTGGCGAACCTCGGTTGAGTGAAGGGCTTCGCTACTTGGCGAACCTCGGTTGAGTGAAGGGCTTCGCTACTTGGCGAACCTCGGTTGAGTGAAGGGCTTCGCTGCTTGGCGAACCTCGTCTGAATGGAGAGTTTCGCTACTTGGGCGAACCTCGGTTGAATGTCGAGCCTCACGCTGCATGCAACCTCGCTCAATGAAGAGTTTCGCTACTGGGCTAACCTCGCTCAATGAAGAGTTTCGCTACTGGGCTAACCTCGCTCAATGAAGGGCTTCGCTACTTGGCGAACCTCGGTTGAGTGGAGAGTTTCGCTACTGGGCTAACCTCGCTCAATGAAGAGTTTCGCTACTTGGCGAACCTCGGTTGAATGTCGAGCCTCACGACAGATCTAACCTCCTCTCAATGAAGAGTTTCGCTACTTGGCGAACCTCGGTTGAATGTCGAGCCTCACGCTGTGGCTTAACCTCCTCTTTTAATGGGGAGCCTCGCAGCTTTGCGACCTTCCTCATATGCTACTTAAGAACGGGTCAGAACTTTCAAACCGTATGTCGGAATTGACTAATTATATATGAAAATCGACTATCTCGACGGAGACGAGCTAACCAAATCGACCGGCGGTTCTTTGTCTGGCCATTTTGCCAAATTCCTTCCGGTTTGGGAGATATCGACACTTTGTCTATTTTGTAAAGTCAAGAATTGTGAACTTAACCTTTAGCGGACTCGACTTCACTCGATGGACCCTTAAGCTCTTTTGCTCATTCCGAAGTTGTCGGCAGTGTGGATTAAGGCAATTTTATTGCCTACAAACCCTCCAAAGTTTTCGACGAATGTGGTTGAATGGAGTCCGAACACTTTGGATATGAAGACTTGTAAAATGGTCACCGTAAGTGCATCGAGTGAGGAACCTTATAACGAGCTCTAAAGTTGAATCCTTCACTGCAGCCTAATGATCGCCTCTAGGATTTTAGCAAACCCCAGCCTATCAACGATTTGATGTGCCTTTACCGACACCGCTTGAATCGGCTAGCCATACTTTTTCCCTCAAGATGGTGAGTTTGCGAGGAGTTTCTTTAGGCTTAGTGCTAAAATCTCCCTCTATCCTTAGCCGCTCAAGCGCTGGATTAAAAGATAAGGGCAAATCGCTGGTAGGCCATCATGTGGAAATGATCAATCGCTCAGCTGACATAAAAGTATAACGATCGCGGATCAAAAAGCAATCAAGTTGTTCGCTGACGGAGAGTATAACAACGGTGATTACGAACAAAATCATTTAGAGGAATGATCATGCGGGAGTAGTCAAGTCGCTCGCTGATACGGGAGTATAACGACTATGGTTGAAATAGAGGCACATCGCATGGTAGGCCATCATGTGGAAATGATCGAATCGCTCAGCTGACATAAAAGTATAACGATCGTGATCAAAAGCAATCAAGTTGTTCGCTGACGCGAGAGTATAACAACAAGGATTACGAACAAAATCATTTAGGAAATGACTCGGGTTACCGAAATGCCCGCTGACACGGGAGTATAACGACTACGGTTGAAATAGAGGCACATCGCACGGTAGGCCACTATGTGGAAATGATCGAATCGTTGATGACATAAAAGTATAGCGATCGTGATCAAAAGCAATCAAGTTGTTCATTGGCGTGAGAGTATAACAACGGTGATTACGAACAAAGTCATTTAGGAAATGACTGTGGGGTTAGGAAGTCGTTCATTGACATGGGAGTATAACGACTATGGTTGAAATAGAGGCACATCGCATGGTAGGCCACTATTCGGTGAGGAGTTGATAGGGGTATATTGCTTGGTTAACCACTATCTAACCCAAAGTCACTCTGACAAGTGACGATATGGAAATGATCGAATCGCTCAGCTGACATAAAAGTATAACGATCGCGGATCGGACAACGCCATTTAAGGGAATGACGCGCGGCGACTATCGAGGTGATTGTTAACATGATAGTTTTGTGGGCCCGCCATCCCGCTGACAAGGATTGGAAGGGAGTTTGTCAAAGGTGATTGTTAACCGACAAGAATTTGTTGCGACAATAACTTTGAGGACTCACCATCCCATCAAGAGGATTAGTAAGTTAATTTGCCGAGGTAAAATGTTAACATGATGTGATTGTCATGACGAGCGATTTTGAGGACTTACCATCCCATTGAAGAGGATTGGTAAGTTGATTTGTCGAGATGTAATATTAACATGACAAATAGAGGGTCCCGCCATCCTATTAGAGAGGATCGACGAGGAAATCGAGGGAATTATCGAGGTGATTGTTAACATGATAATTTTGGGAACCAACCATCCTATCGATTTAGGATCATGAGGAATTTGTCCGAGGTGATCGTTAACCCGATAAGAATTTATCATGACGGGCAACTTTGAGGACCCACCATCCTATTGACGAGGATCGAGGGGAAATTTATCGTGATTGTTAACCCGACAAGATTGTCGCATCTGAACGACTTTGAGGACCTACTATCCCATTGAATAGATTGGTAAGTTGATTTGTCGAGGTGTAATATTAACATGACAAATAGAGGGTCCCGCCATCCTATTAGAGAGGATCGACGAGGAAACTGGGGAACTATCGAGGTGATTGTTAACATGATAGTTTTAGGGCCCGCCATCCCGCTGAGGAGGATTGGCGAAGGAATTTGAGGAAATTAGTTATCGATGTGACTGCTAACATGATAACTTAGTGGGAGTTTGAAAGAAGACTACGGGTAGTACTTCTTTAAAAATTTTACCGCCTGATGTCGGTCCTCCGCGATTGATGCATATAAGCATCAACGATCATCTTTGGCCGACAGCCAGTTCCGCATACGGTCCCATAGCTTGGTTCCGCCATGCAGCCCTAGATGCCATCGTGGGCTTACTTGAAAAGAGTTTTGATGAAGAAGCGGTCGCCACCACCAAGGTATCTTGGTCGTCACCTTCTCGAAATTCAAACAACTCTTCAACCTCCATACGCTTGAGCACGCTCTCGACTTGTTCTCCTTGGCGGGTTAAGTCTTTCCACGAGCTAGCTACTTACGTACCATATTAGACGTAATGTTGATGGAGAGATTATTCACACATCTCGATGAGAGTGGCCTTGGAAATCTGATCACGGGCACGCAGCGATCGTATGAGTTTCTCACAGCAACAATGAGATTGCATTTGACTTGCATCATGCTTGCGAGTGAGATAATCACGAGATCGGTGGGTGTACCCCAGCTGATTCTCGAAAACGAGCCTCATATGAGAGAGACTCTTTGAATCGAAGCTCGCTTAACCCGGCGAGGTTCGCCACTTGGACGAGGTTCATCTCTTTCAAGGGGACCTCACATTGTCGGGCGAGGTTCACCACTTGGACGAGGTTCGCCGCCTCGCCGAGGTTCGCCCCGCTTAGAGGAGACCTCATGTTGGCGAGGTTCACCACTTGGACGAGGTTCATCCCTTTAGAGGGACCTCATGTTGCCGGGCGAGATTCGCTACTCAAACGAGGCTCATCCTTCAAGGGGACCTCACATTGTCGGGCGAGGTTCACCACTTGGACGAGGTTCATCTCTTTCAAGGGGACCTCACATTGTTGGCGAGGTTCACCACTTGGACGAGGTTCGCCACTGGACGAGGTTCGCACCGGGGCGACGTTCGCCTTGTGGACGTGGTTCGCAGCTGGGGCGACATTTGTCTTGTTTTAAATGAACCCCGATGATCTACGAGGTTCGTTGTTTGAACGAGGTTCATCTTGTTTAGAATGGACCTCATGTTGTTGGGTAGGTTCATAATGACGAGGTTCGCCATTCGACGCTTCCTACGACGCAGATTCGGCCCACCGAGCAAGCTTCGCCTTGATTTGATGACACCCCATGTTGAGGTTCATGATGGCGAGGTTCACCACTTGGACGAGGTTCGCCACTGGACGAGGTTCGCCAACGAGCGATGTTTGTATGGTTTTGATGGAACCTCATGTTGTTGGCGAGATTCGCCACCGCATCGGCTCATCTCATTTCAAGGGGACCTCACATCGACGGGCGAGGTTCGCCACTGGACGAGGTTCGCCACTTGGACGAGGTTCATCTCTTTCAAGGGGACCTCACATTGTCGGGCGAGGTTCACCACTTGGACGAGGCTCATCCTTTGGAGGGGACTCACATCGACGGGCGAGGTTCGCCACTGGACGAGGTTCGTTCGGGCGACGCTCGCCTTGTTTTAAATGAACCCCGATGATGACGAGGTTCACGACTTGGGGTGCAATAGCGAGGTTCGTGGCGTTCCTCATCGATTCGAACCTCGGTTGATGTCGAGGTTCGAGGTTCATCGCTATAGCGAACCTCGGTTGATGTCGAGGTTCGAGGTTCATCGCTATAGCGAACCTCGGTTGAGTGGAGAGTTTCGCTACTTGGGCGAACCTCGGTTGATGTCGAGGTTCGAGGTTCATCGCTATAGCGAACCTCGGTTGATGTCGAGGTTCGAGGTTCATCGCTATAGCGAACCTCGGTTGATGTCGAGGTTCGAGGTTCATCGCTATAGCGAACCTCGGTTGATGTCGAGGTTCGAGGTTCATCGCTATAGCGAACCTCGGTTGATGTCGAGGTTCGAGGTTCATCGCTATAGCGAACCTCGGTTGATGTCGAGGTTCGAGGTTCATCGCTATAGCGAACCTCGGTTGATGTCGAGGTTCGAGGTTCATCGCTATAGCGAACCTCGGTTGATGTCGAGGTTCGAGGTTCATCGCTATAGCGAACCTCGGTTGAGTGAAGAGCTTCACGCTTGGCGAGCCTCGTCAAACTTTGATGTTGTGGGCGAGCCTCGTCAAACTTTGATGTTGTGGGCGAGCCTCGTCAAACTTTGATGTTGTGGGCGAGCCTCGTCAAACTTTGATGTTGTGGGCGAGCCTCGTCAAACTTTGATGTTGTGGGCGAGCCTCGTCAAACTTTGATGTTGTGGGCGAGCCTCGTCAAACTTTGATGTTGTGGGCGAGCCTCGTCAAACTTTGATGTTGTGGGCGAGCCTCGTCAAACTTTGATGTTGTGGGCGAGCCTCGTCAAACTTTGATGTTGTGGGCGAGCCTCGTCAAACTTTGATGTTGTGGGCGAGCCTCGTCAAACTTTGATGTTGTGGGCGAGCCTCGTCAAACTTTGATGTTGTGGGCGAGCCTCGTCAAACTTTGATGTTGTGGGCGAGCCTCGTCAAACTTTGATGTTGTGGGCGAGCCTCGTCAAACTTTGATGTTGTGGGCGAGCCTCGTCAAACTTTGATGTTGTGGGCGAGCCTCGTCAAACTTTGATGTTGTGGGCGAGCCTCGTCAAACTTTGATGTTGTGGGCGAGCCTCGTCAAACTTTGATGTTGTGGGCGAGCCTCGTCAAACTTTGATGTTGTGGGCGAGCCTCGTCAAACTTTGATGTTGTGGGCGAGCCTCGTCAAACTTTGATGTTGTGGGCGAGCCTCGTCAAACTTTGATGTTGTGGGCGAGCCTCGTCAAACTTTGATGTTGTGGGCGAGCCTCGTCAAACTTTGATGTTGTGGGCGAGCCTCGTCAAACTTTGATGTTGTGGGCGAGCCTCGTCAAACTTTGATGTTGTGGGCGAGCCTCGTCAAACTTTGATGTTGTGGGCGAGCCTCGTCAAACTTTGATGTTGTGGGCGAGCCTCGTCAAACTTTGATGTTGTGGGCGAGCCTCGTCAAACTTTGATGTTGTGGGCGAGCCTCGTCAAACTTTGATGTTGTGGGCGAGCCTCGTCAAACTTTGATGTTGTGGGCGAGCCTCGTCAAACTTTGATGTTGTGGGCGAGCCTCGTCAAACTTTGATGTTGTGGGCGAGCCTCGTCAAACTTTGATGTTGTGGGCGAGCCTCGTCAAACTTTGATGTTGTGGGCGAGCCTCGTCAAACTTTGATGTTGTGGGCGAGCCTCGTCAAACTTTGATGTTGTGGGCGAGCCTCGTCAAACTTTGATGTTGTGGGCGAGCCTCGTCAAACTTTGATGTTGTGGGCGAGCCTCGTCAAACTTTGATGTTGTGGGCGAGCCTCGTCAAACTTTGATGTTGTGGGCGAGCCTCGTCAAACTTTGATGTTGTGGGCGAGCCTCGTCAAACTTTGATGTTGTGGGCGAGCCTCGTCAAACTTTGATGTTGTGGGCGAGCCTCGTCAAACTTTGATGTTGTGGGCGAGCCTCGTCAAACTTTGATGTTGTGGGCGAGCCTCGTCAAACTTTGATGTTGTGGGCGAGCCTCGTCAAACTTTGATGTTGTGGGCGAGCCTCGTCAAACTTTGATGTTGTGGGCGAGCCTCGTCAAACTTTGATGTTGTGGGCGAGCCTCGTCAAACTTTGATGTTGTGGGCGAGCCTCGTCAAACTTTGATGTTGTGGGCGAGCCTCGTCAAACTTTGATGTTGTGGGCGAGCCTCGTCAAACTTTGATGTTGTGGGCGAGCCTCGTCAAACTTTGATGTTGTGGGCGAGCCTCGTCAAACTTTGATGTTGTGGGCGAGCCTCGTCAAACTTTGATGTTGTGGGCGAGCCTCGTCAAACTTTGATGTTGTGGGCGAGCCTCGTCAAACTTTGATGTTGTGGGCGAGCCTCGTCAAACTTTGATGTTGTGGGCGAGCCTCGTCAAACTTTGATGTTGTGGGCGAGCCTCGTCAAACTTTGATGTTGTGGGCGAGCCTCGTCAAACTTTGATGTTGTGGGCGAGCCTCGTCAAACTTTGATGTTGTGGGCGAGCCTCGTCAAACTTTGATGTTGTGGGCGAGCCTCGTCAAACTTTGATGTTGTGGGCGAGCCTCGTCAAACTTTGATGTTGTGGGCGAGCCTCGTCAAACTTTGATGTTGTGGGCGAGCCTCGTCAAACTTTGATGTTGTGGGCGAGCCTCGTCAAACTTTGATGTTGTGGGCGAGCCTCGTCAAACTTTGATGTTGTGGGCGAGCCTCGTCAAACTTTGATGTTGTGGGCGAGCCTCGCCATATGATCGCTTGAGCTTCGCTTCATGTGCGAACCTCGTGTTGAGATCGAACTCCGCTCCACGCGAACCTCAGATTGAGGTCGAAGTCTCGCCTTGAGCAAGTCTCGCTTTGAAGCTTGCACCGGTCTAGCCTCGGTTTAATGTCGAGATTCACCGCCAGCGAACCTCGGTTGAGTGGAGAGTTTCGCTACTTGGCGAACCTCGGTTGAGTGAAGAGCTTCACGCTTGGCGAACCTCGCTCGAATGAAGAGTTTCGCTACTTGGCGAACCTCGGTTGAGTGGAGAGTTTCGCTACTTGGCGAACCTCGCTCGAATGAAGGGCTTCGCTACTTGGCGAACCTCGGTTGAGTGAAGGGCTTCGCTACTTGGCGAACCTCGCTCGAATGAAGAGTTTCGCTACTTGGCGAACCTCGCTCGAATGAAGAGTTTCGCTACTTGGCGAACCTCGCTCGAATGAAGAGTTTCGCTACTTGGCGAACCTCGATTGAGTGTCGAGCTCACGCTGTATTAACCTCCTCTTTTAATGGGGAGCTCGCAGCTTTTGCGACCTTCCTCATATGCTACTAAGAACGGTCGTAACTTTCAAACCGTATGTCGGAATTGGACGAATTATAAATGAAAATCGACTATCTCGACGAGACGAGCCAACCAAATCGACCAAGGGTTCGGTTTTCTCCGGTCATTTTGCCAAATTCCTTCCGGTTTGGGAGATATCGACACTTTTGTCTATTTTGTAAAGTCAAGCATTCAGGTGAACTTAACCTTTAGGCGGACCTGACTTCACTCAGATGGACCCTTAAGCTCTTTTGCTCATTCCGAGTTGCTGTGCAGGGATTAAGGCAATTTTTATTGCCTACAAAGATAGACATGTGTAAACTTGGAATAATCATCTATAAAGATAATAAAATATTCTTTATTACCATGAGTTCTAATATTTAGAGGACCATAAATATCCGAGTGTATCAACCCTAAAAGTTCATTGGCTCTTTGTCTGCCAATAAAAGGTTTCCTGATCATTTTACCAGTTAGACAATGTTCACATGGTGACAACTGAACATTAGACAGTCCAGGCAATAAGTTCATTCTGGTAATCTGATTTATTTTTAAAACACTAGCATGTCCTAGTCTAGAATGTCATAATTCAGACTCAGAAATATAACAGGACAAGTAGTTCAAATCAGAGTTTTCATTACTAAAATTATTACAAACTACTGGAAGGATACACAATTTATACTTAGGTATATATTTTTCCATAGCACACACTTTATTATGTTTTCCTATAGAAACTCGGTTATTGTAGAACCTAATTTCCAGTCTTTTATTCATCAAGATGGGAGCAGAGATCAGATTGTGCCGAATTCCTGGCGCATAGGACACATCTTTGAGGACAGGAACACTGTCCCCAAGATTCAATCTATACAAACCAATACCTTCTACATCGAGATAGTTATTATTTCCTATATAGATCTTATGTTCTCCTTTCTTCAGCTCGGTGAATTTTGTGACTCTATTCTTGTCCTTTGTGATATGTCTAGTCGCACCGGAGTCGATCCACCAACCGTTGATGTCCGTCATCACAGCATTGCACTCCGTCACACCGATGAATTCTCTCTTTCTTGGACTTCTTGGCTTGTAGCCTCTCTTATTCTCCTGCTTTTCTCGTTATGGATAGTTGTATCTGAAATGTCCAAACTTTTCACAGGTGTAGCAGGCTCCAGGGGTACATTCTTCTTAACTTGTTGTGATTTTGGACCTCTAAGTTGTGTTTTATTAGGGCCGAGATTTCTATTTCTTCCAGTTTGTTACCTCTGGTGCACATAGTTTATTTCCTATTGCACCATGTTTAGTTCTGGTTCCTTCCTAGTGGCTATTAAATATTGTTCTATAGCTAAGTGCATTGGCAAATCCATAACAGATTTAATGGCATGATTCATTCTTAATGTAGTGCCCGCTACAGCAAGGAAAGGTGGAAGACTGTTCAATATAGTTGCCACTTGCATTCTTCTGGGATTTCGGTCCCGACAGTAGATAAGCCCTTAGCCATGATAATCATTTTATTTATATGTTCTACGACATTATCTCCCTCTTGCATACGAGAAGAATTATACTTATGCAAGAGGAGTTGAATATTAACTTCCGAGGCAGTGCCGTATTCATCTTTTATTGATTGTCACAAGTCCATGGAAGTTTTACAAGTTTCAAAAACTTTAATCAAATTATCTTCCATGAACATTAGCATAAGGCTTTTTGCCTTTTTGTCTCTCGACTTCCACTGCTCGAACCATTTCTTTTCCTCAATAATAGATGTATTAGTTAAGGTAGGAGCACTAGTTTTGATGATATTGTCTATTGTCATGTATAAGATCATATCTAATTTTTCTATGCCACATATCATAATTGCTACCATTAAATTTTTCGATCTTTGCCAATTCACTTAGAACCAATGTACTAGCCATTTGGAAGATAACTAAAGCTAAAATTGTGATGTTGCAAAATATATTAGGATAATATATATATCTAATAATACTAACAACAAAGATATGAGATTAGTAAATAATAATAATAATAAACTGAAATAAATGAAACAAGTGGACCTGAGGACCCAAGAGTTTGGATCGGATTTGGAGCGGTGATGAACAATGAATTTCAGAGATCCTCTGCTGATTTTGGATCTAGACCAAAGCGGCGGAAAACGTCGTCGGAGAGCTTAACTGCGACGCAAATCTTTACTGTAGGAGGTGGTGAGGGTAGGAATTAATCGGCTGGCGTTGTCGGATCTGATCGTAGTTGGAGTTGCCGCTAACCAAAGTACTGCAGAAGAAATCAAGTAACAGAAGGAGTTGTAGTGGGAAAACGTGAGCTTGAGGATGAGGGGGGTTTCTGAAAAATAAGTTCTGATGAGGGGCTCATGTAAAAAAAAATTTGTCACGGGCTGCAGCTCAAAGCAAGAAATAATAAAAAAATATATATATAAATGAGTTGTTTTTGTTATGATAGGCAGAGCTGCAGCGTTTGATGGGACAAGACTGAAAGGATTAAAATGTTAAATTTTTTTAAAGAGGGGACATCCTCGGGTTAGACGAAGCAAATTCAGGGGAATAAAGGAGCAGCTTTTTTCTTGGTAAAAATGATGGGAGAGGGAGAGAAAGCTTGCTTTTATCTCTTGGACTAGTATTCAACCCGTGCAAAGCACGGGAAAATTTGAATTTGAATTTACTGTAGCTGCTACAGTAACATTTTTTGAATTAATTTTGGGAGAGTGTCTGAGAGATTTACTGTTTATATTATTGTAGCATTTACTGTAGCTGCTACAGTTTTTTTTGAGGTTTTGCTTTTATATGAAAAGTAGTTGATAACTGAGGCTATAAAAAAAACTTTTGGATCTAACGATAGCTCTGATACCAGTGTTTGTTGTGGTGGAGAGAATAGATTGGGATTTGTTTTTGGGGCTCCGGTAAGAGGGTTTTCTTTCTCTTTTGATTTGTGTCAATTCACAGAGAAATTGTTTCAATTTATGGAGGCTTTTCACCCAATGGATATGTTCTGAAAAATAAATTATCATCCACGTTTATAAACTATAAATGCTCTTACTGACCACAGTTCTGAACATTATGCAACACTGAAATCTATAGAAACACCTTTCCACTAAAAGAAGCTAATGTTGCACTATGAAAGATGCAACACTCTAATTCTTTTTTAATCTGATATCTATATCAGTAATGTGTTGCACATAAGTAGTAGATTCAGCAAATATGCATCTTATATGGGAGAAATCAGTAAGCATATTCAATACGCATCAAACGCATTCACAAATCAACTAGTGAGAAATTGTTAATCTAATTGTTAATCTCATCCTTTCTTATATGCATAATTTCAGGTGCTTTATGACAGAGACACGGGAAGGAGCAGAGGCTTCGCTTTCGTAACAATGAGCTCCGTCGAAGACTGTGAAGCAGTAATCCAAAACCTTGACGGAAGTGTAAGACTCTCTATAATCACATCCAATTCAAAACATTCAAATTCCTAATAATAAAATTTTCTTTCTCTTTACCCCTTGTAGCAATATGGAGGTCGAACAATGAGGGTGAATTTCTCAGACAAGCCGAAACCTAAAGAACCCTTATACCCTGAAAGCGACTACAAACTTTTTGTAGGTAATTTATCTTGGTCAGTGACATCTGAGAGTTTAACTGAAGTTTTTCAGGAGTATGGCAACGTGGTTGGTGCCCGTGTTCTTTACGATGGGGATACAGGTCGTTCTCGTGGTTATGGCTTTGTTTGTTACTCGTCGAAGCAAGAGATGGATGCTGCCCTCGAATCACTCAATGGCGCAGTAAGATGAATTGTTATCGTCTATGTAAATATTAGTTAGGGTATTTAGCACTCAAATACCTTTACCTATATTTCCCCTACCTTGCACTTATATACTCTTACTTGTTATTGGCAACACTTGCATACCTTGAACCTTCTAAATTTGGCACTTTAGTGCCTTATGTTTTGCAAATGTGAGAATTTCTCCCGAATATTTCCATATGACACTCACATGCTAATCTTAGAACTTTTTAACCCTGAATATTTATTGAATTTGCTATTAAACCTACTCGAATTCTATTTTAAATCTACCCAACTTTTGTTCTAAAATACAATTTGGATAGGCTAATAGTACATTCAACAAATATTAAAGGTTAAAATGTTCTAAAATTAGCATGTGAATGCTAATATTCTTACGTCTCCATAACAAAAGGTATTCAAATAGCAATTTGAAAACTTCAGGGAATATGAGTGCTGTCAAAAACAAGTGAGGAAATATAAGTGCAAACCAGGGAAAACAGTATGGTATTTAAGTGCTAATTAGCCTATTAGTTTTGTTTGCTATCAAGAAATCTAAGATTTTATGTCTTTTCTCTAAATATAGGCGTTAATGATAATCTCTTCCTTCTGAATTTTGCAGGAGCTAGAGGGCCGCCCTATGAGAATTAGCTTGGCTTTAGGCAAGAAGAATTGAAGGAGAAAAGCATCATATGATTATGAAATCCTCAAGGCAATCTTAAAAGTATTTTAATCTAAGGAAGGATGGATATGATTACAACAATGGATACTGAAAGAATGAGAGATTTGTTTTTTTTCCTTTCGAATTTCATGTATTTTCCAAATTTTATTGGGATGTAAAGATCAGCTACTATGCATATTTATAGCTCGAGCTATTTATATAGCGCTTAATTGACTACTATAGGAACTTCTTGTTGATAGATTGGGATATTCTCATGTTGTAAATTTAAATGCACAGATGCTTCTTGATTACCAGGGTCATCATTGTGATGATGTTTTCATATTACAATGTTATAGACTGTGGAACTTTTATTTATTTATTTATTTATTTATTTTGTTCATGTAAACTTTTCATGCTAATTTGTCGAAGGTTCTAAAACTTGATCAGCATGAAATATACATTTCAAATATTTGTTTTCATTGGTTATGCAATAAGTGTTGATTATGATGTTCTAGATGCAATTAAGATCAGTTAAGTCGAAATGCAGGTTTTTCTTTTGTTCAATAATTATATATTTTTATTGACTATGCAACAACTGTCATCAGTGTGAGTGAATGATGCTTGATATGTTGGATTATGATTTCAACAGTCCAAACATATTGATAGCCAAGAGCCATTTTGAGCATGGTTGTACATATGTGCTATGTTGAATATTTCCCCAGCCATTCGGATCTATTTTTATTTGAGATCTATTATGATCTATGTATAGGAGATGATGTTCTCCTTCATTTAGTAGAAAAGTTATAAGGGAAGTGTTCATTGATTTATTTTACATTTTTCAATAATACTGTTTGAGAAGGTTATTTTACCTTTTCTCCCCGAATACTACCACATAAGTCTAATAAGAACTAGCTCAGTTATGCATACGGGTGGAAATAAACCAATAATTACCAAATAGTAAGTTAATTCTTGAGAAAATATTTGGTTAAATTCGATTTGGTAGTTCATTTAACATAAACAAATAATTTGTAGTATTCAAACTATAAACAAATAGAATTTAACCAAATTTATATTCGATTCGTTTGATTATCAAATATTCGCTTAAATTTTAATCGCTTATAATTTGGATTACTGCACACATAATGTTATATTTCAACCTCACTCTAGTTTAGTTATGTAAACTAATTTCAGAGACTTAAAGAGTCCTAAATAAGTTTTCTAATGAAATATTGGAATGAAGTATATATAAATCATAATTATAAGGTAATAACTTTCAATTATAAATTGAAATACATTTGAGCTTAGCAAAATGAATATTTCATGAATATTTATCATATACGAGTATTCAATTTGAATTTGAAAACTTCAAAAGTAGATATTTGAATTGGGATTCAAATTGAAAATTTTAAACAAATGCAACAACGAACGCCTAAGTATTCGATTCGATTTGCTTCGTTTCTAGCCCTAGTTATGCATATAAAAATATTAAAATGTAAACATTTTCAGCTCTTCATGATATTTCGCGACTTACTAGCTATGCTTCCTTGAAAAGATGCATGGAAAATTTAGTTATAAAGTTTACCGAAAGTTACCACACAAGCATGAAAACTCAACTCGCTTTATGGCTCGTGCCGGAAAAAGGGGCCAAAAAATTTCTTTTCTTTCAAAAAGAAAAAAAAAATATTTTCCCACAAACCCCAAGATCTGGATCCTTCAAAATCGAGTAAGTATTAGTAGCCGTCTCATAGGGGCCTGCATATATGGCAGTTGAATCTTGGAATCCGAAAATTTCTAGATCCCGAAGATCCAACGCTGAATCATGAGATAAATCTGGCCCGTCATCGGATACTTATCCCCGAACTAGCACCTCCCCATAATTTTCCACTATTCGGGATCCAAATCCGTGGGCCCTAACTCAAACAAGTAACAACCGCACGTTAAAAATACAACTCATCAAATCCAACGGTTAATGCATCACCACCTCCCAGCTGCGCACGTTATCAAAACCGCCTCATAACCTCTACACTGCGCTTCGCTCGCGATAAAAGGCGAGCGATATCAGCGGGAGAGAGATTTTTCGATAAAAATCCAGCTCCCTACTTAAAACCCTAACCCTAAAAATCGAAACCCTCGAAATCGAACTCCGTCTCCGTTGCATGATCGCTTGCGGCGACAATGGCGACCATGTTCTCGGGTATCAATGTCAACCAGGTAATCGAAGAGAATCTTTTTTGGATCTGGATTTTTTTATTTTTTTAATCGATTTAATCTAGATCTATTTCTTTTTTTGTTTCTTTTTCTTAGATTGCGATGGTTTTTGCGAAGCAGTACTATGGGATAATACACGATAATCCACATGTTGGGTATCAGTTCTATACTGATGCGAGCACGATGATTCGAGTCGATGGAAGCAAAGAGAAGTTCGTTGCTTCGATAATGGTATTTTTTTAGATTTTTCTGACTTATTTATAGTAAAATGTTTATTTGGGAGAAACTTCGGTTAGAATCATGTATAATGACTGTAGAAATGAAATGTGGGTTGCTTGTATATTCTATATGTATGATATTTGGGTCCAATTAGTTTCAAAATGACTAAATTGAGAATTAATTGTGGGTTTAAAGAGTTCTATGATTCAAGTTGATGGGAGTAGAGACAAGTTTGTTGCTTCGATAATGGTATTTTTAAAAGAAATTCATGTATAATGACTGTAGAAATGAAATGTGGGTTGCTTGTATATTCTATATGTATGATATTTGGGTCCAATTAGTTCCAAAATGACTAAATTGAGAATTAACTGTGGGTTCAATGAGTTCTATGATTCAAGTTGATGGGAGTAGAGACATGTTTGTTGCTTCGATAATGGTATTTTTTTTAAAAGAATTTTTTTGGATTTTCTAATACTAGAAATTTTGGCTGGAGGAAACTTGGGTTACAATCCTGTGTAATGACTATAGAACTGAAATGTGTGTTTCTTGTATATGATCTATGTATGTAAGTTTGTTAACGATGCGAAACCCTTTTACTGCGAAACCCTTTTACTCTTGTTTTAGGGTAGTTGATGTTAGGGTCTATTTAGACCCACAATCACTAAATGGGAATCAATTGTTGGTTTATAAGAGATTTTAGTTCCCTCACGCTGATAGTTAGCTCTCACATTATCTTTGTCACTTTAAGTGGCATCTCTCTCTCTTTCTCACAAAGACATGCATGATATTCGTTTCTTTTTCAAATCATGATTCTAGTAATTAACCATAAACATCAGTAATTAGGAAGCTCTAACCATAGCAGTTTCTGGGCTGTCATTCTATAAAGTATCAAGTATGTGATGACGATTTGCTAGAAATATCGAGGAATGAATTTTTTAATATTTCATTTACGAAGTTTTCGTGTAAAAGTTGCGTAACGCTGAAAACGAGGGCTACACTCTTGAAAGGATAGGCACAACAGCCTATATTGTTAAAACTTAAGGTCCATTGTTTTTTGGTGCTCGTTTCTATTAAAGAGGAAATATAAGGAATCCACCAAAAAATCTCGTGTATAATCTGACTTTTTATCCATTTGGATGCTTCTACTATAGCATTATCTGAACTGATATGATAGTTTACAACGTACAAACTGTATGAGTGCTACAATGTACAACCTTTTGTAGCTTTAACAATAAACATATAATTTATATAAACTTTTGTTTCTATTAAAGAGGAAATATAAGGAATCCACCAAAAAATCTCGTGTATAAGCTGTATGAGTGCTACAACGTACAAACTTTTGTAACTTTAACAATAAACATATAATTTATATAAACTCATGGACTATCAGTTCATTTCCTTTTTTTTTACTCTCTGATTCCTGCAAAAATATGTCCTCAGGAATGTTTACTTCATCAACTTTGTTCATTAAGCAGTAGCTCTTCCCCTTGCTGATGATTTCTTTTTTTGCAGAATATTCACAATCTTCTTTTGGATCTGAACTTTGAGTCAATTGAGATCAAGAATGTAAATGGTCTAAGCTCTTGGTCTGGAGGTGTTCTCGTTATGGTTTCTGGTTTCGTGCAAATGAAGAATTGTGGTGGCAGGAGGAAATTTACACAGACCTTTTTCCTTGCTCCACAAGAAAAAGGATACTTTGTGCTCAATGACATTTTTCACCTGCTTGATGAGGAAACAACAGTGCATCCCCCTGCTACTATGTTGGGACATAACAATTATGATAATAGCTGTAATGTGGCCAATCATCATATGCAAAATCCTGGTATGATCCTATGATTGATGCAATTTGTTAAATATATTTTGTATGGCTAGGACATTTCTCTCACTTTTGAATGATCAATGGTTCGCATGTTTAAAGATAGATAGTTAATGCTATACTCTTTGAAACAGCTCCCTACTTGTTAGCATGTAGCTGTCTCTCAAATTGTTCGATAATGTGCCCTTCCATTTTATCTTCCTTGGAGCAGCATTTTGGAACACATTCTATATTATGTTGTTCCATTATTTTCTATTTAATTTCATTAATGTTACCATTCATGTATCAGGATATTTGAGAGTTTTAAATAGCAGAAAGTGTTTGGTGACATCTGCATTTTACAATTATCCATTTATCTGTGCCATTTCACATGATGTCTTTTTCTGGCTGATAAAATTAACTAGATCCTGTTGAGATGAAACATTGACATGCTATAGATGGTCACATCAGGATTTTCTCCCTCAACATAGTGATACTATATTTAATGTTTTCAACTTTGTAGCTTTCTTTTTCGTTTCCTGTTTATACAACTACGATTAGAAGGGAAACTCCTAGGTTTTATATGTTTTACAGCAGCAAAGGTAGTGGAAATGGTTGATGTCAATAGAAGGCTGAATGTGATGAGTTACATTGTAAGAATGACTTGCTAGGTTGGAAACTCCTAGTTATTCACTTTCCTGAGACCTTCGTCTTCTAAAGCAGGTCATGGGATATAGTTATTCTTGTGTGTCTATATACATTATTGATATACTAAATTACTGATGCTTTTTACAGGTTTTGGATACACGGGCGGAGAAGGAATCCAGACTAGAGACTATGTTTCTCCTGTCAATGTTGTTAAAGAAGAGTTGCAGGCTAGGGAGTATGTGGCTCCGCTTCATGCAGAGGAGACCAACACAGTTGATAAATATAGCATACCAGAACCTCAGTATGTTATGCCTGAACCTCATTACAGCTTATCTGAACATCAATACAACATAGCTGAACCTCAGCAAATTTCTGAAGCTGGGAAACTAGATGAAATTCCTGCAGAAGAGCCTATTGCTTCTTTTCCAAACACAGCTACTCTGGTGCGAGACCCACCTGCACCTGCAGAACCTCTAGGAGAAAGGCCAAAGCAAAGCTATGCCTCCATTGTATGAGTTTATCCTATACCTTACGTGAAATGTCTTATTTGGCTCCTTTTCTTGTATCTTTGTTATATATTTACGAGGCTGTGTGCACAGTTACGGCTTTCAAAAGGACAAGCTAGCAACTCCATGCCTCGTGCTGCTCCAGTGAGCAAAATCAGCCCCGTGGTATCAGACACACAAGTGGCAACTTCCCAGCAGTCTTATCCTGCAATTCCTGTGCAGCCTGAAAATTCCAGTTGGGAAGCAGTGGAGGAAGTCACAACAGTAGAGGATGAAGGTTAGTTCTTCCTCTCCATTTTCACAATTTTCCGTGAAAAACCGCCTATAGTGACTAGTGAGGGCACTTTGATGCTAATCTATTTAAGTTTTTTTTTCCAAAGGTGAAAATAATTAGTTGTAACTGTCATGGATTTGGACCTTTTCTGTACTCAGCCATGCCTTTGAAATCATCTATTTTGTATCATGAATTATAGAATGCTGATGTTCTCATATGCTTTATATACATATGTTTGCATGCATGCCTGCATTTCCGTCTCTCTTTCTTTCATTTTTTGCATGTAAGTGTTTGTGTATGTGAGGGTTTGGGAGGTGGGAGGGTGAGGGGTTGGATTTGAGTGCTATGAATCCTTATGGAATTTGTTGATGCTATCACCTTTATGCTGTTTCTAGGTATCTGGTTGGGAGCAAATAACTATTGTATTCATATCCAAACTCGATAAGCTTTGAGGGTCTCCATTACCCTAGGGAAACCGCTGAGCACTTTGTGTACCCAAACCTGATTCACTTTATTTTGATTCTTGTCAGGTTTCAACACTTATCAAGCAAGGTTAATATTTCTACAAGTAAGAGTTGTATAAAGAACAAAATAAACCTGTTCTTTGCATACGTAATAGAAGCTTTTTAATAACTATCAGGTATGGTGCGGTTAATATTTATGCAAGCCAGAGAGTCAGAGACTCATAGTATACAACAACAAACAAACCTGTTATTTACATAAATAATGGAATTGGAATTTTTACCCACAAGGGAGTACTAACTTATTAGAGCACTTCCTTCTAAGGTCATCTGATGAAATATTAAACGGGAACAAATATCAAAATAAGAAGGATAATAATATCTCTATTTTTATAAAGATTTAATTGACGTATACCCCTGTACTATTGATGTACAGTTACTTATACCCCGTAAACTGTTCTACTAGCAGTTATCATGAACTCCAAACAATATGATCGCCCATTTGCTTTTAGATGTCACGTGGGAATTGCATGACAACCAATTATCTTTTGTCCTGAGTTAAACTAAAAAGACTAAATTGACCAAATCGAGGGCAAAAATGTAACATCTTCTGAGGTTAAGGGGGTTGTAGCAGTGTTATCAAAGGCTCACGTCTCATTGTGCCTCGTGCACCCTCCGATGAGAGACAGTGGCGATCGCCCTGCATCTGATGTGGCAGCGTCCTTGCACTTCGCATAAGATGCATGCAAAATATAGCCTTGTATATTTTTGTCATTTAACATTTCAATTGGGTATTTATACCTGATAATCCATATGCCAAAAAGAAAATTAAACTCTTTAGGTCATTTTACTAGCTTGATTGAGGACTCTAATTCATTCTCGTTTACTAATTGATTTTGCTTCGATATTAGTCTTGATTTGACTTTTGATTTGGAAAATTATGACTTTCACTACTATGTTTGGGTGTGTTGGCATTATCAATTAAGACATTATCAATTTATAAACATGTTCTTTCATGTTTCATTATTTATCTTGAAAAATTATGTGTGTCGTGTGCATCTCGCTTGGCTTGGGCGCGTGCATTGCGTTGCGCCTTGCACATGTGCACATAAAGGGACTTTGTGCCCCACATTGCACATTGCGCATTGCTAACACTAGTTGTGAGTGCTAATAAAATAGTTAAGGGGATGTAAGTGGCTATACCATGATTGCCATCATACTACGGGGGTGTATCTGCAATTAACCTTTCATAAATAACATTCTGGATAATATATAAACTGCTCTAACTTTCATCTTAAAGAGATTGTCATTGTTTGAGCTTAATTTCACTCTATGTACTATGATATCACAGAATCTTAAGAGATAACGGTATATCTTAGAATCTCAATAGGTGAACGTCCCTTTACCACTTAGGGTAGGGTTATTGGGTTTGTTTTTTGTATACAAGTATATCGACATCCAAGACCTATAAGCTTTCTGTTGGATTTTTAAATTCTGCCCCATCCAATATCGTTTGCAGATTTGAAATACCACCCAAACCTATTTGAGTCGAAATTTGAGTCAGGCGACTCAGGTTAGTAGGTTACAGCCTCCATTGCCACCCGAGGGAAGTCTTGAATGATTTGCTCTACAGAGTCACCTGATTTATTTTGTTTCCCCCTTTTGTTTTCTTTTGTTCTTTGGCTTTCACCTTTGCAAATATTTTTTGGTTAATATCGTTTCTTATTTTAGGTGAAGTCAAATCTGTTTATGTTGGAAACTTGTCATCTTCTGTTTCTGCCTCTGATCTTGAGAATGAGTTCAAAAACTTTGGAAGAATTAGGGAAAATGGGGTTACTGTCAGGAGTCGCAAGGTGTGTTTCTCTTGGCTTCTTGATCTCTTCTGTCCTCTAAGTTGTGAGGGACTTGACTCTTAATTTTAAATGTGTAGGATTCCGGTGGTTTCTATGCTTTTGTTGAATTTGAGGATGCTGCCAGCGTTCAGACTGCACTCCAGGTTTGTTGCATTTGGACTCACTACTCATACTGATGGTACCAGATCTTATTTCAGATCTTATTTCTTCTGTGTGCTCTGTGGCTGAATACACACGAAAAATCTAGTGCTTTCAGATTGTGAAGAATTGATAATTTTATCTCATTCCATAACTGTATAATTAAGTTTTTTAATTAAAAAGTTGGCATGTTGCTTAGAACAGTTTCACTTGATGACACCAGAGTTGATTGTTTTCTGGTGGCATTGCTAATTTTTTTGACAATGTATTCTGTGTAGACAGATATATATCTGTTTGTTTATGTTTATATCTTCATGATTTTATCTGGTGTCCATAACTGTAATCAACTGGAAATCAATGTAAGGTTATATGGTTTAACATCCTCATGATTTGTGTGACCTTATTGTGTTTATACAGGCATCCCCAATATTGGTGAATGGACGACAAATATATGTCGAAGAAAGGAGACCTAATAGCGGCATATCTCGCATGGGAGGAGGAAGTGAGTATCTCTTATTTAAACCTATAATTGTATTTTTCATTTTGTGCATGTGAGGCAGGTTGTCGTGCCTTTGTGCATGGAAACCTCTCTTTTTCCTTGGTAATTGTATCATTGTTTTCTGATATGAAGTTTTTACTACAGGAGTGATGGAAGATCAGTTTTGTGCTAACAAATGTCTGTGCTATCAATAACTTATGAACGTCTAACACTCTGCTTCTTTGCTTTCAGTTTCACTTTCCTTTTAAGTACTCAATATGAAAGGAATAACTGTTCTGTGTTGAAAAGATTGAGAGGCGTGAACGGTGCAAACGTTGACCTGGAGTTACTTGACTAGTTTTAGATTCTGAGAGTACATGTGGGAGTGTGAAAAGGGGTTTAAGATGTAGGTTGAGTTTGAGAGTACATAATCATGCCCTTCAGTACGCTTATGGTCTCTTTGTCCAGATTATGGGTTATAACCTACACTGATCCTCATTATTGACATTGAATTGACCTTAGTAGTAGAGCAACAAAATGTTTATTTACTACTAAAGTAACTCCTTTTCCTTAATAGATTCTTGTGCACAACTCTACTCAAGAGAACTGGTTTCATCACTTATAGTTTGATGTACTTGAAATTTCAAGGAATATCTATCAGTTGTTGCTAATGGAGCTTTTTATGTTGGCAAAATTTATTGGGAGAGTGCGCAAGGGATAACCTAGGTTGGCATTATGAACTGCTTCTATTGTATTCTGAGGTTTGGGAAATGGGGACCAAGGCATGGGATCCATTCAGACCATCTCTTTGTTCACGTACAGAATGTAATCTGAGACCTGAATGTATTTGTTAGCATTTATCTATTCCTTTGAAACTTTTACCTTTTATCTTCTTTAATTATGGGGCCATAACCTTTATATGGATGGATTATTTCTAGTGACTGGGGGAAGGGGAGGTTTAGATTTGGTCCGGCCCTTTTGTGCATTCTCTGTATACAAAATTTGACAGTCAAGTTACAGTTTTATAGTATTTAAAATTATTATCATTGTTACTTGTGCATTTGGTTTGGCTGCATTATTCTTCTTGTAACTGCTTGAATATTCTCTATATAATAATAATGAGTATAATCTTACTTGACCAGTTATGTTTTTGTGCATGTCTCTTGCATTTTAGTATAACATCAACAAAGTCTTTATCCCAAAATTTTAAGGTCATTTCCTAGAATCCTATTCTTCCTTTCACTTATTTAAGAGCAATCTCTCCATCAAGTTATCTATTATTATATCCTTCAATTTGGCTTAGACCTACCTCTAGTACCTCTAGTCCTCCTGGTCTGATCAACTATAATCTTATCAATTCTCCTAACTTGTGCATTGAGGTCTAGTCACTCGATTGTCTCTCTTTTCATCCTCAATAGGAGCAAACTCTAGCCCCCCTACAAATGCTCTTATTTCGTATCTGATCTCTTTGTATATTATATCCACAACTCCATCGTAACATTCTCATTTATGCTACAATGATTTTTCTTGCATTTTGTTTCTTAACTTGCCCAACATTGTACTAACTATCATAATTTCTTACCTTGTATTTAACATTTTGCATCCTCTACAGGAAGAGGGAGAGGACGAGGCGGATATCAATCAGACGGGCCCAGGGGTCGTTTCGGTGGCCGAGGTTACTTCAGGAGCGGCGGAAGTGACTTCCACGACAGGGACCGGGAGTATAACGGAGGTCGTTCAAGAGGAAACGGATTTTCCCAAAGGGTCCCACGCCAAGAGAGGGGCATTCTCGGAAACCATGCGATGAGGAATGGGCAGTACCCGTCAGAATCAGCGTACTAGTTATCGATCATTTTTATTGGATGTTTCAGTTGCCCCTGCAAAAGATACTAGTATCAGATTATCGACATATAATTTTGGCCAGTGTTTTGTTTAGTACATTAGGTAGGGGGCAATTTCAAGATTTTCCAAAAGGAATACAGATGGTTGAATTAGTATGAGTTTTGAATTGGTGCTATGTCTTTTGACAGTCTCTGGATGCAATGGAGAGCATTTGGAGAGCGCTTTTTCTTGGTTTTTACTTAAAATAGTTTTTATCTTTTGTGTTGCGCTATAGCCTAATATCTGTTTTATGTGGATTATATTGTTTTCTCAGATTTCTGTTTTTAAGTTGTTTTCTTTTCTCTGAATCGATGTGATGTGGGTTGTGTCACGAGAAGTCTGGATTGTGCTCACTGAATTGAAGAGACAGGTTGCTGGTGAAGGACTTTGGGTTATTTTTGGAACAGATGCTCAACCGTTGAGGATTTTGAGCCTATGTTGAAAGTAATAAGCTCTAGTATAGTTCACATACTTTTGAATAATGAATATACTTTTTAGTTGTTTGCTTTGTTGCGGCTATGTTTTCTGCAATTACAATTACAGAAAGCTATTGTTACAGCGAAATTATTTTAATTATGATTTTAAATATTCAGTGAAAGTCAACAAATGCAAAGATTTTGTAAATGTTCGTGGACCATGATGACGTTCGACTGATCAAAAATTTCTCAAAGAAACTGATGACTCATCTTGAAATTAAAATTTTCCACATATGCATTGACCCGATATCTCATCACCGTAAATGGGTCCCACACTCAATCAGCACGCTGACATTCAAAAAAGAGCACATGTAATCTGTCCCTTCTGAACCCCATTCCTTAACTAGTTCCCACCAATAATACCCTCATAATTTAAAACAATACTTAATTAATTTCGTCTTATTGGATGAAACCCCATTTCTTAAAAAGTTCAACAGGAACATCATTGAAATATTCAGAGAGCACTAAAAGAAGGACTCTGTTTCCATTCACCTCTCTTTGTGTTGAAGCCAAGAAAGAGAGATCACAAACATATTCGATTCGATTTCTCTTTTTTGTCAGTGGGTTTCCTTTGTTTTACTCCTCATTCGATCGCCCTCTGTTTTTTTTCTCCACCTATTTCTTTCAACTTTCTTACATCTTTTGAACTTTGAGAGAAAGGGAACATCTCGGGGAAGAAAATAGCTTTGAATCGGTTCAAAAATAGTAAGTATTGATCCTTTTTATGAATATTTATCGATTTTTGATACATAGGCTTGTTTTCTGATATGGGTTTGGCTTTTTTAATAAAAAAATGTTCTTGATGGAATAATTGGTTGGTAGAAAAATATTTTGGGAGCTTTTTTAAAATAGAATTTTCTTGTTTTCTCTATATGGGTTTTGTTATTTAAGGGTTTTGTTTCAATTTTCTCCTTAAAAGAGAGGATTCTTTTGAATTTTTCTATAGCTTTTATTGATACTTTAGATTGTTGGAAGGTAAAAGGCATTACTTTGGCTATGAAGCTATGAGAATACAAGTTGCTCAAAACATAATCTTTTATTTCCAGCTGAGACTAACTTTCTACCAAGTTGTAAAAATTGTTTAGTTTATAAATTTAGAGTTTTTCACGATTCTAGATGGAAAATCAATTTACCCTTTTTTTTTTTTTTGTTGAAAGTGTATCCTAGAGTAAAGGTGAGACAGCAGGAAGAGCCACCATTGATACAAAAAGAGGAGGATATAGTGAGGGATATAGAATCTATTTCCCTAAAGAGCCATTCTCCAAGAATCAGGGTCTCGACTCTAGGTAAAATTATCTTTACTTGGCTCTTATAATATATTATTCATTGAGTTCTACATAGGCTGAAATTTGTGAAGTTTGTTGCATTCTTGCTTATTGGCATTAGTATTTCACTTTCTTGTTGCTCCAACTGAGATTAAATGTCCTAGAGTAATTCGATGTAGTCTTATGCATATCGAGGATGTCACGTTAGTATTTCAATATGATTGAAGTGTTGTTGAGCCTTTATTATATTCTTTGACAAGTTAGATTGAAAAGTTTGATGAACTACTAATGTCATATAGCACGCACAAAGACTAGGACATGGATATGGGTTTGATGATTTGCAGTCTTATGCTTTGGAGGTTATATCACCTTCTTATTTTGATAATTTGATTTATCTATGAGCCTCCGAAATATACTTTGATAAGGTAGAGCGGAAGGTGAAATAAACAACTTGTATGATATAAAATGCACGAGAGTATATCACATGAAAATAGAAACACTGACATGAATTGGATTATGAACGCATACTATACATGTGTGTCTGACATGATAGGCTTTAGAACAGAGTTCTCTTGCTGTGTGGCGATAACTAAAGTTGCCAAATCATGAAACATCAAATTAAAAAGTATACATTGACATGTGCTTGAATAGCAATTATTTGTTCACATATCCACTAACACTGCAGCTTATAACTTTAGTGCAATCTTGACAAAAGCAGACAAAATAAAGTGTATCATAAGGCTTTACGCTGTTATAAACAAAGCTTACAGTTGAAATAGAAGTTGATTCCATTTAGCACCATAGCGCGTATTTTGAAGGAAAATTCAGATAATGGTGCTGAAGTTCAAATCCTGCAGAATTATCCTATGATGACAATCTTTTAGTGCTTATACTGAATTTGTATTCTTACATATTTACTCCAAAGCCTTACTATTAAAATTCAAAATATCTGCAAGTACATGTCTTGTTGATGTCCTCAACATCGGTTCTCTCAGGAAATAGGGGTGATTATGATTCTAATCCACCACGTGCAAAGTCCAAACCGAAGGTTCAATTAACACCTTTTGTTGCTGTACCAAAAGGTGCAAGTTTAAACTAAGGCCTCTGAATTTTGCATACATTTCAAGAATGCTAACTCACATATTTAAGAATACGCTTGAATGGCAGGAAAGCAGAATAGCACACCAAATGAGGACAACAAAACAAAGAACAATGGATTGAGAAAGGACAACAAGTGCCAAAGTGATTTTCATTTGACATATCCAAGGATTCATGAGTCTCATCCCAAGGATTTGTTAACACCTTCCCCTGTTCAGTCAAAAGGTGGCCTGCTTCTAAAGTGCTCCATTTCAGAGATTATGTCTCCCATTTTTGAAAATATTTGATGATTTGCTTATATTTGTGTTTGGATGACAGGAACGAACGATGATGGATTGGATGAGGATAACAAGACCAACATCAGAGCCAGTTCAGTTCCTATGCCTCGGGCTGTCTTGTCTAGCCCAGGTAGTGATTTCGTGTAAATATCAATTGCCATTCTTTTGTGCCCTTTCTCATTCTTGTTATTGACATTAACTTGAATACCTTTAGTTTTGTTGTGAGATTTCTATGCTTTCTGTCAATATAAACTTCAGTTTTTTGTGATTACAAGTTGCACAACAGTGATAACTGTATGCAGAGATTGCAGAATCGTGCATATCATTTATCAATCGTCTTTATGCTTATGGCTTTTACCCTGTTAAATTTGTTGAAAGAAGCCAAATGAAATGTGTTACTTCAGAAACAAAATTTTTAATGTAGAGTTTTTCTAGATCCGTAGAGTTAGATTTTTTTTTTCCTCTCTCCATTTTCAAGCTTATTGACTTGCATTTGACATGAGAATTGTCCACATTACTTTTTGTTTGTGCGTGCACATTTGTGCATGTACTTGAGGTAAAAGTATTAATGCAGTACTAATTTATGATTATTGCCTCTACACTTTCAGATAATGATGAACTAATCGGTAGCCAAAACCAATCAATTCGAGAGAAACAAACACCTCTTAGAAGACAAACATTGAGTATATATCATTAACCATTACTTCTCATTTTCCCGATATGCATTTGTTTAGTTGCCTATTCTTATTTGTTTTTTCTTGTTTTTTAAGAGAGCAACGGTGTAACTAGTCAACAGAGTCAACTTTCCAGAGAGAAGAGAACACTAACCAAGAGGCCGGCATCAAGTCCAAAAACAGAAGGTCAAACAAAGATTGAAAATACTCATAGCACGAGACAGAGCGGCATTGAGAAGGGAAAGCGTTCGTCGCTATCAGCACCGAAGCAGAGGCCCCCTTTTAAAGTCGGATTTTCACAACCAAATATCTTGTAATCTGAGTTACCATCTCTTATCATCTGACGTTTTGTTTTGTCTTATTTCTGCTAGTTATTGAAGTTTGATGGAAGTTTGTTTGTAAGAGATGACAAGTTGTATTGATTGTGAGACGTTTTTCTTTGATATAAATGTAGACTTCTCAAAAAAAATATCAATCCTGAATTTGTTTGTGCAGGAGAAGGCAGATGTAATATATTCTGGCAAGAGGCTATTTAGTATCCAGTGCTTGCAATCTTTTGGTTGAGTTGCAGTGTGATCCTGCCTTGTATTGCCTAACAAATGTCACTTGTTGATTACGCAACATAAAAAGCGGTGTCCAAAAGATCTGTAGCATAATGATTTTGAGTGACTTAAGTTCTGACTTTACAGTGTATCACTGCTACAAGTTAAGTACCAAATATTGTACATTTTCCTTTGAGCCAAGTTAGCAATTGCCTTGATGATAAAGAATCTCAAATGTTCAAAAGGATAGCACAAATAAAATGCTAAGCAGCGTAAACACGTTGACCGCATTCTCTAAAGGCCAAGTGCACCTAAATAGCTTTCTGAAAAAACAACCACAGCATATTCACCCCAGAGAACCTTGAAGAGGCCATGCTTTAGCTAAGTTTCAGCTTGTGAATAAGCACAGCACGAGTACATATATTTGCCCACACAAAAACATTCATAATTTCCTCACAGACCATAAACATGCAAACCATATGACATGCATCTAAGCCTTCTACAGTTATCCATGAGATCATGCAAACATTTCATCAGACGATAATAATAACAGTCACCAGGACATACAAAATACTAAATCTTCAACTGTTTGGTGATAAGAAAAAGAAGACAAAATTGTGCAAGAAGTTTTAGCTTAACAAGATCAAATCCCACAAATACAAATAAATCAAAAGCCCTATGCTGCTATGCCTGACACAGTCTCAAAGCATGATCATGTTTAAGATGAAGTCGCAGCAACCCTCTTCTTTGGAGCTGCTTCAGATCCTGCAGAAAAGAAAACAGAATAAGATGTTAGTACATGATGTTCTACCATAAGATGCACAAACTCTAATTGAAATAAAAACTACCAATTCTAAGATGGCATATATGATATAGTACCTTTCAGAATATGATGCAGTGAATTAAAAGATTAGGGTATGGTCACTAACAAGGTGCCATGTTTGAGCCAGTGAACTTGCAGAACTTTTGGTGATAGAATTATTGGGTAACGAAATCACTTCATTCAACAATTATCGCACACTAGTGTATGTTATTGGTTCCCGATTCTGAGACTGGATGCTTACACAGGTTCAAAGGAACTATAAAAGCAATTAAAGGCAGGCTACACCAAACCCAAAAAATGACGTTTAAGATATATAACCTAGAAACATTTATTATTTCAGATGTAGATACAAACTGCTCAAATACCTCAAGTTTCCAAATAACCCAAACTCATTAGAGAGTTACTAAAAGAGATATTATATATAACATCTTGCTGTTGTAGAAATAATTTAAGAATTTGTGGGGCACATTGCTATACCAATTTAGATAGAATTGCTGCAGATATAAGAAAAACTTAAAAAAACCAATAATCTTATAATATCTCAACAGCTGGGTCGTGAAGGTGCTGGTTCTAACCTGAACAAACACCCCACAAAGAATAAGTGGCATGAGCAGAAGAAAGAAAACAAAAGGGGCATAGGGAGAGTGCAAGAGTACCTTCTCTGAAGTTGCTCTTGAACCTGCGAGGCACATGACGAAGATACCTCATCCTACCAGTGCCTGTGGTCTTTCTCCTGATGGCCTTGACGCTCCAGTTATCTGTTTCATGTTTGTGTCAGAGACAATGATAGCTAAAAGCATAAAACTGATGATTGTAGAAAATGAATCCCAAGTCACTACATAGTAAATATTACTACATAGATTATGAAGAAATTATTGAAAGTGAAGAAAATAATTTGCTTGCTTAAATTTGCAAAAGGGTGCTTGCGGACAAGGGGGAGGGTGGACCAATCTAAATGCATCATATAATGCAAATAAATATGAACAACTTAGCAAGAAAAAAATGATTTGAGGGACTTTAAAACACAAATGAAGGGAAAAGTGTACACCAGAATGCTACTTAACTATGGGATAATACGAGGGCTAGCAGAAATTAGACTTTCTTTCCTAACTTGTCAAATAAAAAAATGAACTGAATTAGGGAGGTTTATCCTGTTTTTCACCTTTCAAATACAAAAGATAATACAATGGTTGAGATAAACCACCCACGCGAGCTAAGACTTGCAACAAGTAACTACAAAAGATGATATTTAAACCATGAACTTGCATTGCAAAGTGTTAATGAGCAAATAAGCTACTCTTAGCTCATAACTTTTCCTGCCATAGAACCTAATAACCAACTTCTTGCAAAGCACAAGTTTTTGCTAAAAAGTTAAGATAATGATATAGAGAAGATTACGCAGGCACCCAAAATTTCGGTAACATACATGCTACTAGAAGCTAAGTTGCATGGAAATGGGTACCGGTAGTGGTACCAGTACAGGTACAAGACACGACAAAATAGTAAAGGTAGGGTAATGGATATATATATATATATATATATATATATATATATATATATATATATATATATATATATATATATATATATATATATATATATATATATATTGAAATTAATAATTCTTGAAATTAATAATTCACATGAGATCATTATTGTTTTCAAATTCGTGTGTTATTAGAATTACATTTCCTATAACATTTCTAAGCTTCTTTCAGAATGTTGATTATTATAATAGGAAACTACTCGTTTTGAACAAGACATCTAAACGACCTTCTCATATTTTTGAATTTTGGTACAGACTGAAACAAACTCAGCCTATGTCTACGAGTTTCAAAAATGGATGTGAAATGTAGGATATACGTCCAAGCAGTGTATGAAAAGTGTTTTAAAATTAAAACAATTATCATGTAATTGAGTACGTGTCTGAATAAATGTATGCATATATCCAAGGGGTGTCTTAAGAAGTTTGGGTATAGTGACTCGTTGGGCACATGTCAGGTACGGGTACGGCTTCATGATAGAAGCACCCAGGTAACATGGCAATCTTAGTGACCAACATGTGTGAAAACACTAGGACGAGCGTTCATAGTAATTAATCACGCATAAAGGATAAAGAGGAAGGTAGTGTATGCCTGCCATGCTCAACTGCAACAAATATCAGTAACTAACACCTAAATCAAGAACAGAAATAGGGAAAGTAGAGAGATAAAAAGCTAGTGTGTGAGGCTGCTACACATAATAAACCCCTATAACTTCCACGAAAATCATTAATGAAAGTTCAAAGTGTTTAGGAATTTAATTGACTTTCGGATACACAAAACAATCCAACCAGTTCAATGACATTAATCTGTCAGCCAGTTTCTGGCAATAAGCGTGACTGCATTTTATAGCAAATAGGGCCATAAGAGGAGGTGCTGGATTTGAGAAGACATTTGGTGATGATATATTTACAGGGTACAATAAAATCACCAATCTAATTGAAGAAGAATTAATAGTGGTAACATGAGCAGACCAACTCATAAAACAGTGAATTTTTTTGCGGCAGGAAGAATGAATAGGAAATTAAAACTCTGTAACGCAGTGAAGTACGGCTATCCAAAGATACCCCACACTCATCAATGAATCAGAACTCTCTACTCTCTAGGATAACGAAAGTTAAGCACAGCATTTGGTTGACACAACAGCAAGCCAGTGAATCAAACAAAATCCATAATCATGCAATCCTTGACATAAGCTTAAACTACTGGGAAACTAATCATTCATCCAGAGTTGCCATTAAATGCTTAACCAACTGCCCACCATTCAATCTTTCAGTTCCAAAGTTTAAATACTGAACCCCCTAAAAGTAATTCACATTACCAACAAATTGTTCAGATTTGGATACAATTGAAAACAAAAAAGACTTTATCTTTATCCTGCGACATCACCAAAAAAGAATAAAAATCAAAACTTTAAAGGGGCAATGGGCTCACATTTGCGGATTCGGGCGGCGGGAAACCCGCAGGATCCGCACCGGCTCTTCTGGAGGTGGAAGCTCCGGCGACCACAGCGGACGCAGAGAGTGTGAGTCTTGTTCCTGCGCTTACCAAAGCTCCCTGTTCCCTTTCCCTGCCCACCAAAGTATTAGGTTAGGGTTTTACACTATTTCGCAGGACCTGAGATGAAATTAGGGTTAGGGTTACCATTTCTTGACGGCGATCGGCGGCAGCGGCGGCGGAAGTGAGGATGAAGATGCGCCAAAACCCTAGCGGGCCGATGTAGATGCTGCTTATATAGCTCTCTATAGTAGAAGTTGGAATTACATTGTTGCCCCTCTTGTTGAAAATTGACGGGCCTGGCCCAGTTACTCTTAGGCCCAATGTCTATTCCTGTACTATCCAAGAAAAGAATAACGCATTTGATAATGAGATGGGAATGAAGAGAGATGAGGGGTAAAAGAGTAAACTAGAAATTTATGTGCGGTCGTCTGTTTTTATGCAGTGGCAGATGAGAAGTTGCATTCTCACTGAGCGTGAAGCACTCCTCTTGGCATCCTCTTCAGTTTGGCTCATTGAGTTGAAAATACGCTCATTACGTTCTTTCCAAATGAGCCAGCGATTAGCAAGGCTGTACAATTCCATTTGTTTCTTGTGCTAATAGAAATTGCACCCGGGCACCAATTAAATCTGGAGTTCTTCTAATGAGGTCGGCCAAGACGTGAGGTTGAACTTTACTTTAAAGTAGGTCCAAATCGAAAAGGCGAAACAATAATGAAGGACAAATAAGCTCTATCATAGTTCAAAAAAGCACCCAGATGATGTTCGATCCAATACCTCATTTGAAAAGATTGTCACTAGTTAAAAGATAGTCAAAATAGATAAGCTACATATGTACTTGAACCTTAAGAGGAGTTGATATTGTCCAAATAATCCAGAATACCAAACTAGATGTTAGCAGAGTCGCTTGAGCATGGCAACTGCAAAATAAGATTCAAGTGGTTCTTTTTTGCGTAGTTAGGATGTGTAAATTGTTTCCTGTGAGCGAAACAGCTTCCGTAGCATAGTGGTAGTGCGTTCGCTTCGTAAGCGAAAGGTCGCGAGTTCGATCCTCGCCGGGAGCTGTTTAATTTTCTTTTTGTGGTGTTTTTACATATATACCCCTCAAATCTTCTAAATTTGCAAATTTTATTCCCTTTTTAAAATAATAAAAAAAGGACAAAATTTTAAAATCCACTCTTTTAAATACTTAATCAGCAAAAACGACCGCCTCAAAAATCAGCAAAATCAAACCTAAATAGTCGATTTTGCTGAAAAGGCTTTTTTAATTACACGGGACTAGTAGTCCCATGTAATTAGGCCGTGCTAATCCCCCATTAATCACGCCCAGGAAATGGACGGGACTAGTAGTCCCGTCCTTTTCCTAGGCACTTCCATGTGCACGTTTTTTGTGCATTTCCTGTAAAAATTTTGCAATCATCTCCAATTTTATGTATTACCTGTACAAATCTAAAAAGCAACTCACATCGATACATATCATAATAAATCTAACAAATTCCCACCACAAATCACACCACAAACTCATTTACAAATCCAACAACCATCACATCGATACATACCATAATCTACCCATTCTCACCACACCACACATTGAAAATTCAAGTATAATTCACATACAACCTCAATAGAATATGTAATAAAGCCAAGACACAAATAACATACAAAAATAGGTTTGTAATGTATATAACGATAATGATTAGTTTACATACATCCAAGAACTCTTCTCCTCCTCCTCTGTCTCCATCCTCCTCCATCTTGAGCTTGGACGAGTTCGATATCCGGTTGAGTTTGTGGTTGTGACGGTCCGGCTTCATCACCTACATGTTGGGAAGGTCCAGCTTCATCGTCGTTTCTGCATCGTTCTTGTCTTTGTCGTCGTGGTTGACATGCGTATATGATATCGAGAGTGTCCTATTGCATGACCTCTCGTCCATCATGAAGATCTTCGTGAGTTCGGCTTACGGCTTGGCGAAGCCTCCGCACTATTGACTGATATATCGATGCATGTTGCTGTGCTTCGGGATACATACCTGCGAGATAATTAAAAGATGGCAAATTTTTAAAACAACCTTTTTGAAAAGAATATTAGCAAAATCGACCCTATTCGAATTGAAATCGACCGCTTTCTCGCTCACGCAGTAAAACAACAATTTTGCTAAAAGATAATCTATCTATCTATCTATTACTATATACTAAAGTAAAAGCCTGAGTCACTTCTAAGTTAATTTTGCGCCACGTGTCAACAGTGTTAAATTTTTTTTCTCTGGTCATTTTACAATTAGAGGGTGTTTGGAGCGGCTTATTTTTTGGTCAAACTAGCTTTTAAGCTAGCTTTTTATTTCTAGTCGTTTGGTAAAATACAAAATAAATTAGCTTTTAAGTCACATTTTAAAAGCTAGTATATCTCAATTTTGAAAAACTAACTTATAAGTTCACCTAAATAAGCTAGGTTTAACCAAACAAATTACTATACTACCCAAATAATTTTTAAAATATTTTTATCATAAAAATAAAAATCACTAAAAGCTAGCATAATTTATAAGCTTCAAAAAATAAGCCTTCCCAAACACCCTCTTAATTTTGTCTCTCATTTAGAGACTAGGTGAACCACCTCTTCGGATTCCTCCCTGTTCAAATCCCTACTATCTCTATCCCAATTTCTTTTCATCTCCCAAGCAGTATTCAATTATTGCAACAATCAAAATCTCCCCCTACATCATAGTCAAAGAATCAATGCTGACCTTTCAACTTCTTCTTAGAAATAGCCTATAGGTACCATTTTCTCTCTGACTTCTCTTAAATCTTCTCTTTCTCCCTCTTCTTGGACCTGAATTTATCTATCTATTTTAGTCAGAGATCTCCCCAGCTAGCATCTCTATGTGGACCCAACATCTCCTCCTCCTCCTCCTCCTCCTCCTCCTCCTCCTCTTTCCCTCCCTCCTTTGCTTCGCCTCTGCGGACCCAACATTCCTTATGATAAAACTATGAATTAAGGTATTTTCCTTAACTATTTGCTTTTTCCCTCCTGTTTAAGTATATTTTATTACATGTCTATTATTGTCTTTCTGTTCACATTGCTTATAGTTATATTTCATTTTGTTTATAGTTATATTTCATTTTAAGTTTAATTTTGTGTATAGTTTGTAGACAAATAAAAATCCTCCAGCGAGGTCAGCGCACCCTAGTTGTTAAAGCTTCAAGGCGAGGCTGTTGATGGGGCGAGGCTAGACCATCAAACTTCAAAACGACTCTCAAAGCATGCAGGCTCAACCTCAATACGAGGTTCGTGACGCGGGAGCGGAGTTCATTTTAACACGAGGCTCGCACGAGAAACGGCTCAACAAGGATTAAACGAGGCTCGCCCACAACGCTTAAGTTTGACGAGGCTCGCATAAAGATCAAAGTTTGGCGAGGCTCGTCCCCAGCGTCAAAGTTCGTGAAGCTCTCCTTTCGAGCGAGGTTAAGCCAGCGTGAGTCCTATCCTTCAACCGAGGTTCGCTACAGCAGTGAACCTCGCCATTCAACCGAGGTTCGCTACAGCAGTGAACCTCGCCATTCAACCGAGGTTCGCTACAGCAGTGAACCTCGCCATTCAACCGAGGTTCGCTACAGCAGTGAACCTCGCCATTCAACCGAGGTTCGCTACAGCAGTGAACCTCGCCATTCAACCGAGGTTCGCTACAGCAGTGAACCTCGCCATTCAACCGAGGTTCGCTACAGCAGTGAACCTCGCCATTCAACCGAGGTTCGCTACAGCAGTGAACCTCGCCATTCAACCGAGGTTCGCCTATAATAGCTAAGCTCGCCATCCAACCAAAATGTATAAACACATCCACCGAGATTTGCCCACGCAATGGGCTCGTTACCCAACCGAAGCTTGCCCAAGTAGCGAACCGTCATTCGATCAAGGTTCAACCAAGGAAGAGCCGGCTCGCCATCTATCGGTCCCTTGTAGCGGACCCAAAGGCCACGAAAGCCACAACAATCACGTGGGCTAAGTAGTGGGCATCGGTTATACCCACGCCCATGCCCGTAGCCCACGCTCACAATTCCAAAGATTACATGCTAAAAGCCCTATAAATGGCGGTGAGTAGCCATTACGGAGGACTTTGGGTTGAGAAAATCTAGCACTTGCGCTAAAGAGAGATCGAAGTTCTTCATCAATCATCAACAACTCGCTCGATCATAGTCAAAGAATCAATGCTGACCTTTCAACTTCTTCTTAGAAATAGCCTATAGGTACCATTTTCTCTCTGACTTCTCTTAAATCTTCTCTTTCTCCCTCTTCTTGGACCTGAATTTATCTATCTATTTTAGTCAGAGATCTCCCCAGCTAGCATCTCTATGTGGACCCAACATCTCTCCCTCCTCCTCCTCCTCCTCTTTCCTCTTTCCCTCCCTCCTTTGCTTCGCCTCTGCGGACCCAACATTCCTTATGATAAAAACTATGAATTAAGGTATTTTCCTTAACTATTTGCTTTTTCCCTCCTGTTTAAGTATATTTTATTACATGTCTATTATTGTCTTTCGGTTCACATTGCTTATAGTTATATTTCATTTTGTTTATAGTTATATTTCATTTTAAGTTTAATTTTGTGTATAGTTTGTAGACAGTCAAAAAATCCTCCAGGCGAGGGTCAGGCGCACCCTAGTTGTTAAAGCTTCAAGGCGAGGCTGTTGATGGGGCGAGGCTAGACCATCAAACTTCAAAGCGAGACTTCGGTCAAAGGCTCAACCTCAATCTGAGGTTATGCGTGGGCGGAGTTCATTTTAACACGAGGCTCGCCGCGAAGCGAAGCTCAACGGTGATTAAGCGAGGCGCCCACAGCGCTTAAGTTTGGCGAGGCTGCAACTACGATATCAAAGTTTGGCGAGGCTCGTCCCCGTCAAAGTTGGCTCTCCTTTGAGCGAGGTTAAGGCGGTGAGTCCTATCCTTCAGCAGAGGTTAAGCTACGGCTGATGAACCTCGCCATTCAACCGAGGTTAAACTACGGCGGTGAACCTCGCCATTCAACCAGAGTTAGCCTACGGCGATGAACCTCGCCATTCAACAGAGGTTAGCCTACGGCGGTGAACCTGCCATTCAACCGAGGTTAGCCTACGGATGAACCTGCGCCATTCAACCGAGGTTAGCCTACGTGATGAACCTGCCATTCAACGAGGTTAGCCTATAGCGGTGAACCTCGCCATTCAACGAGGTTAGCCTAAGCGGTGAACCTCGATATTAATCTGAGGTTGCGCCTATAATGCATGGCTTCGCCATCAACAAAATGTATAAACACATCCGGTAGAGATTTGCCCGCGTGGCTTCGTTACCCAACGAAGCTTGCCCAGTAGCGAACCGTCATTCGATCAAGGTTCGGCCGGCCAAGGAAAGGCTTCGTCATCTATCGGCTTCGCCCTTGTAGCGGACCCAAAGGCCACGAAAGCCACAACAATCCGCGTGGGCTAAGTAGTGGGCATCGGTTATACCCGTCCATGCCCGTTAGCCCGCGTTCCCAATTCCGGCATGCGGATTACATGCTAAAAGCCCTATAAATGGCGGTGAGTAGCCATTGGGCGGAGGACTTTGGACGGTTGAGAAAATCTAGCACTTCGGCGCAAAGAGATCGAGTTCTTCATCAATCATCAACAACTCACGTTACGATCGTCAGCGAAGCGAAACTCGTTGAGCATTGAGTGAAACCTTCTTCGCCACCAGAACCCATACAAAGAGGAGTCAAATCAATCTTCTCTTCCTCATGTCGAGAGGGTGTGATTGTAATTCTTTTCAAAGTCAATCAAACAAAACTTTTCGACTCTCGGAAGATGGCGACCCGATGGGAGCAACCGTTCATTAGATGGTGGTGGTGGCGCAATCGAACAAGATTGGTTGGAACCGAGGTTCAAACCTTGGTCATCGAATTGATCGAGTAAGAATGCGAGGAGTTTCTCTCCTCAGGGGCATCTAGCCCGGTGAAGACGCATAAGTGTCGTCGAGTCTCGTATGAGACTTCAGCCCCGTGGCCTGGCTGAATCCTCTCGGTGAACCTCGACAATCGACCTTTGTCTTTCAAAGCGAGGCTCCAAAAGTCAACCGGGCTAAGAAATGGGTTGTTAAGCAATCCAAGTCCACCGGATGATGTTAGCCAAGTTTTGGCTTACGACCTCGCTCTGCTGTGAGAAGACGGACCTTCTAATGGTCCACTCTCGAGGCGTGCGGACAAGCGTCGGCCAGCCAAGCTTCGCCCGGCGTGCCGAGCTTTGGTCTCGTTGGGCGGATTCCACTATCATCCGAAGAAAATAAGCGAACCTCGTCATCATCGGGGTTCATTCAAAACAAGGCGAAGGTAAGCCAAAGCTGCGAACCTCGTCTGCAAGGCGAACGTCGCTCTGCTGCGAGCCTAGCCAAGTGGCGAACCTGTGCGCCCGGTCCAAGCGGCGAACCTCGTCTACCTGCATGGCGGCGAACCTGCGCCTACAGCGAGGTCCCCTCAAAACGAGCCTGCGTCCAGAGTGGCGAACCTGCGCCTACAGCGTGAGGTCCCCTTGAATGGCGAACCTCGTTTGAATGGCGAACCTCGCCGGCAACGAGGTCCCCTCTAGAGGCGAACCTCGTCCAAGCAATGAACCCATGATGAGGGTCTCCTATAAGCAGGCCGAACCTGGCGGTCGGTGAGAACCTGCGCGAACCAAAAAATGGCAACCTCGCGAGCTCGCCAAACTCAATCGAGAAGCCTCTCTCATATGAGGCTCGTCTTCAGAATCAATTGGGGTACACCCACTATTGATCTCATGATACCTCACTCATAAGCGTGATGCTAGTCATATGCAATCTCATTGTTGCTTTGTGAGAAGCTTATTTCGTCTTGCCCAATGTCCATCGGCGCATCGGCTTCGGTTTTGGCGGTTTATCGTCGTCCAACCGACGAAGGCGATTCCACCATAAAAGCGGAGCGATGGTCATGGAGACTATCAACATGGTTGGGAGGCGGGAGCAAGACCCCAACGGAAGTCCGTTCGTCGACCGAATATTCTCGGGGGTTCGAGTGCGTTAATCAATAGCCAAAGCTATAGAAGCACCCGTCTTCGTGCGGGCGTCAATCCCGTTTGACTATAGCCAATTGGTGGGGTACCGAAGAACATGAGAACTCGGCATTGCTACGTCTCAACCTTGAACAACGATTTCGGTGACGGGCCGATGTCCTCATGGCGAGCGAGAGAAAGATGACCTGAAGAATAGAAGAGCAACAAGCTACTATTCTTGCACAACAAGAATCTATCGGTTTAGAGATGATGATGGAGAAACTTGTGGGCAAGAAAAAGATGGGCGAAGGAGGATCCAAATCGAAGCAAGAAGACTACTGAAGAATCACGATGTCCATTCGATGTCATCGAAGCGGAATCGAACCAGCGTACAAAAGAAAAAGATCATGTGTTCGCGGGATTTCCAAAAGCGGTGGATGCTCTGAAACTCCAAGGGCAATCAAAGAATTTGGGGTGGCGAGGCCATATCCTATAGAATGGGGCGATGTCCCGTATCCTCGAAATTCAAGCCACTTAACTTAGTGCGGTTTGGCGGAAAAAGTTCTCCGTCACAACACATCTACTACTTCAAGCACAAACCGCATATAGCGGGTAATGATCCTATTATGACCCGATTATTCATTAGCACTCTTAGAATTAAGCCTTGGTGGTTCGAAGGTTAGAGCACAGGTTCTATCAACTCTTGGAAAGATGCGCAAAGGCTCTTTATGGCCCGATTTTTGATGATGACAGAGGTGTCTATGGCCACTGGTTGAAAAGCAAAAGAAGGCGAGTCTGTCGGCCGCGTTGTCAGCGATTCGAAATCTGTCTTTGCACTCCGGGACCGGGCCTCGAGCGACATTCATCGGGATGTGCGAGCCAACCTCTCGATCAACATACTTTCTAAGATGGGTGCGGTTGAGGCATACTCTTGGAAAGAATTGGTGAGCAAGGCGAACAAGTAGAAAACATGATTAAGAGGATGGTAGGAGGAACCTCGGGACTCTCGTCCTAAAAGGGGGTAACGAGAATAATTTTACTCCTCAAAAGCAATCGAAGGGAAGGAGACTTTAGGCGTGGAAGCCCAACCTACTTCAAGATCCTTCAGCGAGAAATCAAGCGTTCGGCGGTAGTCCTCGGAAAGTATGATTTTAAGGATGACGAGTTATCCCAATCCTCAAAACTTTACTTAAAATGAACAAGATCACACTTAGGAAATAAAGAAGCGGAGGAAGCTTCAGGGCGGATGATCAAAATCGCATGTACCATCGAATGGTACACCATCAAACGGGGTCATGTTACATATTGAAGGACAAGATCCGGTCTTGCTAGAAGCGGAGTGTTATGACTCTGCGGGAGGATCAAAAGAAGGTGTGCGCAAACATGGTAGCCTCAATTTGGCGATTTTGCGAATTCAAGTGCGGGGCGGTGTAAAACCGATCCATCAAGCGGCCAAAGTTGTGAACTTTGATCTCCGTGGCGGGAAGCACAAGGTATGGTCCCTTACACTGCAAAGAAATTATAATGGGTTCATCGACTTGTTATCGGATGAACAATGGACTTCTTCAAAGTCAAAGGAAGTCTTATGCGCCACCTCTGGCTTGGAAAAGGAGCAAGTCAATGACTCCACCGAGCAAACGCCCGGCCCGCATACAACTGTACGGTGTTGGCCACTCGGCGGAAAAGAGTTCGCAAAGGAGTATCGAGGCAACACCGGTGTACCCGGCAAAGCGGGTCGGTGAGCCCAAAATGAGGAGATCCTACAACAAAGCACTTTCGGAAGGACATGCACGAAGCTTGAAGGCTCCTTTCGGTTTGGCGTGTTAGCGACTCTCCAACATCGGCGAGAATTACTTTATTTGAACTCTTGCGTCTCTCTCAATCTACCGAGGCTCTGCGAAGCGTTGGCCCGGATAATGAAGCGTTCTCGCTCATTTCCCGAAAGGACAAAGTTTGTGTCCAATGTCATGGTCTTCAAAGGACCGATACCTTGCATTACTTTTTCATCGGAGGACATGCAAGTGAGGAACCCAAAACATGATAGGCGTTGTACTTCACCGGCTATATCGGATCTGTCGAATCAACAGAGCTCAAGTTGACGGGATGCGCATTGAGCATCATCCCAGAGGATCATACAACATCTTGGGATCTGCATTGCCGCTAGCGACAGGACTACCATCTACGGTTTCAATGCTACTAATTCGTCCCTTGGGCAAGATCAAACTCAAATGCCAAATAGGAGACTTGAAGGCGGGCGTTACTGTTCGTCATTGATGCGAATACATCTTATAATCGCTATTGGGTCGCCTTTGGATCCATGAAAATCGATCGTCCGTCTACGTTGCATCAATGCATGAAGTATGTGGATGAAGAAGGGTGGTTAAAACATTGGTGGCGGAAAGGCAACCATTCAAAGCGTGGAGAATTATTTCTTGATTACGTCCACTACCTTGAGGAAGGCCAAACCAAGCGAACCACGGATTGAGGACTATGGCGTGAAATGAAGGCGACATAGAATCAGAACAAGGAGTTGTTTTCAATGATGTAAAACCCTTTGTAATCGTCCGAATGATCCCGATGGCGACATAGTCGTTTTAATGAAGATTATGATTTAGCTTACGTGTCGGGTGTTAAAGTCATCTTGACTTAACGTCGAAATTCTTCCGGTTGTATGCTAAACCGATATACATGCCCATTGATGCGTCATTCATGGCGACCCAAAACACTCAACTCTTATGGCGGTTTTGTGATCCGGCGGAATGATGATGATCGAAGACATTATCTTTGGGCAAGTTAACAAACCATTGCAGGCGAGGTGGAACAACCCCAGCAAAGGAAAGAACCCCAATTCTCATATTTCATGCCAGCAAAAATTTGATGAAGAAAATGGGGTATGACTTCTTCCACAAAGAAGGACTAAACTTGGAAAAGGCATCGGACACCGATCAATGCTATGTCGGGAAGGCGACTGATGATTACTATCATAAAACTTCGTAAAGGGTTAGGATACAGTATGCCAGTACTCATGGCATGTCATGGTGAGAGGTGAATCGGATCATTCATCTTCGGGCGATTCACGGATTACGTCGATATAGGGCGAATTTAAGTCCTTGATGGCTAATATGACCTCGGTGATCCATAGAGGTCCAAGAAGATGATCTCCGCTATTGGAGGATCCAATGAGTCAACGACTTGGACGCAATGGGAACATCGTTTTGAACAAGAGCAGCCCACCGATGACAAAGTAGTCCAAGTAAATATGGGGGCCGAAGCTAATCAAAACCCATATTCATAGCGATAGTTTGGCGGTGAAGAAGGAGAGCCTTATTGCTTTGAGTGCGAGAATATATCGATGTCTCGCATGGAATTACGAAGATATGCAGTTTAGACCCTCAAGTGGCTATGCCTGCCTTAATATCAAACCAGGTGCTAAGCACGTTGCAGCGACAACGGCGATTCTCCCCTCAGGTCATGAAGGTCGAGAAAGAAATGCGATCAAAGCGAGGTTCATCAGGAAGTCACGACAT
This sequence comes from Asparagus setaceus, assembly GCA_012295165.1. NCBI lineage: Eukaryota > Viridiplantae > Streptophyta > Magnoliopsida > Asparagales > Asparagaceae > Asparagus > Asparagus setaceus. The sequence goes on along the minus strand of CM022702.1, from coordinate 59,246,050 downwards.
CCCCGGTAGGTAAAATATAGTACCGTGGTAAAAGCGGACGGATCCGACCGTGTGTTGATTACCGAGATGTAAATGCGGCATGTCCGAAAAGCGATTTCCCTCTACCAATTACGGACATTATCATCGACAACACATGTAGATTCGAGAGGATGTCTTTTATGGATGGCTTTTAGGTACAATCAAATCAAAATGCACCCGATGTGAAAAGCACTGCTTTCCACGTGTCGGAATATCTTTATCTGATTATGCCTTCGGCTTGAGCGGGGGGCTACATACAGTGCCATGACCACCATTTTCCGAAAACATTTGCGGAAAGCGATTGGAATGCTACGTGAAGCGATTTAGTAGTTAAGAGTCGTCACAAAGGTGATCACTTGCATGACTTGAAGACAACATTTGAGATAATGCGGGCACATCGGTTGAAGATGAACCCAACCAAGTCTTTTAGGGATGTCAAGTGGTAAATTCTTAGGGTTCGTGGTCACGGCAGGATGGTATACGTCTCGATCCGGACAAGATCAAAGCTATCGGGAACTTCCACCTCCTAGAAGCCTTAGGAGCTTAGCGGTCTCCAAGGCGTTTGGCTTACATTCGCGATTCATTTCCAATTTATCGGAAATGTCAACCCTTCGAAGATCATGAAGAAAGGTGTATCGTTAGTTTGGGATGAAGATTGCCGGAAGGCATTCGAAGAGATTAAAACATATCTTTCTAATCTCCCTGTGCTAGTTGCACCTAAATCAGGAAAGCCCTTCCTGATTTACATCCGTCTTCTGAGTATCGCGTTAGCAGTCTTTTAACGGGGCGATGACAATGGCCCGCGGCGGGTCTATTACCTTAGTAGAACGGCCGGGGAATATCGATATCCTCCCATTCGGAAGGAATGTTTGGCTTTGGTCTTTGCCATCAAAGATCGGCATTACACGGTGGGACGGACTATACCGTCATCTCGAATCGACCCCATAAGGGTATTTATATGACCGCACGTTGAATGGCGAATGGCTAGATGGGCATTGTTATTATCTCGTCACGATATTCACTTCAAACCTCGAAGGCGGTGAAGGGTCAAGATGTGTGATCTTATGGCTAACCATCCTTTGAAAGGAAAAGTCGAATTGTATCAAGACATGCACGATGAACCTTATGAAGCCAATTTAGCCTCTAAGGAACAGGTGTGGCAATTGTTCTTTGATGGAGCCGCGAGCGACTCAGCGGCCCGTTAGCGGTGGGGGTAGTGTTGATATCTCCACAAAACCGCGGATACGTATGCGTTGTCGAACCATGCACCAATAACATAGCAGGTATAATGCGTTATTGATTGGTCTCGACATAGCCAAACATTTAGGCGTGAAACACCTTGAAGCATTTGGGGATTCCGCACTAATCGTAAAACAACTAAGAGGAGAGTCGAAGTCGCACGAAGACCTTATCCCTCATCATGCGGCGTGACTTTAGGTGACTCCTTTGGAAGCTTTTACATTGATCATGTGCCCGTTTGCGAGAATACTTATCGCGTCGCGTTAGCGTCTCTTGCGGCTAGCCCTTGTCGAGAATGCTACTCAGCGAGGTTATTGTGTCTAGTCGGCTATTTCGACCAAAATATGCATTACAAATCAAGCGATTCGAAGCGAACCTAAGTCACTTGAAGCCGCGGTGGCGGTTCCCGATCATCGACTATGTCTTGCATGGGATATTGCGAAGACATAAAAAAGTCAATTCGATTCGGCGAGCATCAAGATTTTACTATGATTCCCAATTGAGACTTTGTATAGGAGGTCCTATGATGGGTTCTTGCCCGATGTTTGTCAACTAAGGAAGCGAGCAAGTCTTGAAAAAGCTCATGGCGGTGTTTGTGGAGCACACCCGGCTGGACCTAAGTTATGGGACCGATTACGTGACTTGGGTATTATTGGCCAACAATGGTAAAACGCCGCGTAACTTCGTTAATGGGGTGCATGCGGATACATGCTAATTACCTTCACCAACCGCGGAACACTTGCATCCCTCGCCCGTCGGCCATTTGAAACATGGGGAATGGACATTGTTGGTCCAATTTCTCCACCTTCTTCAAAAGGACATCGCTTCATATTGGCGATCGATTATTTCTCAAAGTGGGCTGAAGCCATCCCATTGAGATTGGTCAAGACAAGTGATGTGATTAAATTTGTTAAACATCATGTCATATACCGATATGGTGTGCCTGAGCGGTGTCCACGATGGTCCACAATTTGTGTCATGCCTTCCGCGATTCTGCGATAAATTCGAATCGAATTTAGCATCAACGACTTACTATCTGCTGCTTGAGCGGGCAAGTGAAGCTTTTAATAAGGCGATCATCAAGATCCTTACTAAGATGGTCTCTTCAAACAAGAAGGATTGGGATGATAAGTTGGGACAAAGTTTGTGGGCTTACTGCTTTGCGGTTAAACACCAACGAGTACCACCCCATATGCTTTAGTTTATGGTTGTGAAGCTATTTTAGATGGAGATTCAAATTAATGCTCTGAATAGCATTAACCCTCGGAATGACGAGAAGAAAATCATCGTCGGCCTTGAGGAACTTGAAATGCTAGATGGCGACTACGGGCTCAACAACATATCGAGTTCTACCAAGTCCGGTTCTAAAGCATTTGACAAAGTTAAATGTCGCATTTTCAAGGAAGGCGACCTCGTTCTCATTGTCCAGGCAGATGATCCTCAATTCTAAGAAGAAGGAAATTGAACCAAAATGGGAAGGACCATTAAGTAGTGGAGTGCTACTTTCGAATGGGCGTCGCTTCTAACCAATCAAGAAGGCGATAAAATCATGATGCCTATTAATGGTAAGTTTCGAAGAAATATTACCCTTAATTAATTATCTCGTCATTTCTAAGTATTGGCCTACCAAGTAATGTGTCAATACTTTATATTACTATGTCCATCATTGGCCTACCAAGTGATGCGCCAATATCCTATGTTTTCAGCGTTTGTCTTCGATCCGGTCGTTATACTTCTATGTCAGCGAGCGACGATCATTTCCATATCGTTTCTTGTCCGAGTGACTTTATAGAGATTAACCAAGCGATATACCCTATCAATTCCCTCACGAATATAGCGGCCATTATGTGATGTGCCCTTATTCCAACTATAGTCGTTATACTTTCGTTGTCAGAGCGACTTGACTACTCCCACATGGTCATTTTTCTAAATGACTTTGTTCATAATCACTTGTTGTTATACTTTCATGTCCTTGAACAACTTGATTGCTTTCGATCGCGGTCGTTATACTTTTACGTCCAGCGAGCGATTGATCATCCCCACATGATTTTATTCCTAATAATGACCTACCAAGTGATGTGTCAACATTTCATCCTTTCAATGTTCGTCATTTCTCATAAATGGCGTTCATTGTCCAATATTGACCTACCAAGTGATGTGTCAATATTTCATCCTCTCGATGTCGCCATTTCTCATAAATGGCGTTCATTGTCCAATATTGACCTACCAAGTGATGTGTCAATATTATGTTTATTGTCCAACATCGCCTACCAAGCGATGTGCGATATTTAAACCTCGCTATCCTCATAATTGAGGCTCGTTTACAATCTAGTTGTTTGTAAATAGAGGAGAGATTTTAGCATTAAGCCTAAAAACCTCCTCGAAAACTCATCATCTTGAGGGAAAAGTATGGCTAGTCCAATTCAAGCGGTTGGTAAAGACATACCAAGTCCGTTGATAGGGGATTTGCTAAAATTCCAAATTGCAAATGCAAATTGCACAAGAAAACATTAAATGGACACCAAAGGCGAAATTTTATAACAAAATCAAGGGTACATGGGTTACAAGTTCTCAAGGGTTTGGCGGTTTGGTAGCAATCTTGACCATAGTTTCCTTGTGCGACCTTGACCTCCTCCGTCGCACGCTTATAAAGATCGTCGTCGAAGATGCAGACATCGGCTCACAATGCTTAGCCCTTCGGTCATTAGATTCGGCTTACCTTTGCTGCGGCCTGTCGTCGTTTGAGCTATCAAAGTCGATGTTCCTCAATAGCGGCCGCTAGTACGCCTTGCACGAATATCAATAGTGCAGTGCCTTAAGAGTCAACCGGAGTTGTTGGTTACGGCCGGCGCCAGAACTTCTTCATCATCACTGAGATGTGGCCTTTTCAAAGAGCTGGCCAATAGACTGCTTCTTCTCAAGTAGTTGGCGTTGGAGCTCAAATTGGGTATCATCCCTTATTCTCCTAAGCTGCATAGCACGGTCCTCAATCCTGGAACGAAGGGACTGGTCACGCTGTCTCTGCCATTTGCTGAAAAGGGTCTCTGCCTGTACCAGATAAGTTCGATAAGGCAGCGTAGCTGTAGCGTTAGTCAGGCTTTGCATCACATCCAGGAGAGGTTCCAATACAGCTTTGATCCCGGCAAAGTCCCCACCACGCTCTAACACTTGAGCAGGAGATTCTTTTAGGATGGTGAGGAAATTATGGCGAATCATAGATACCCCGTATTCTTTTGACAAATCAAAAGAAGAGGGGGTACCAGCAGAAGGATTTGAACCCGACGGACAAGCCGAGGACGGGATTGGCGGGACTTCAATCGAAGGAGTGGTGGCGTGATCCAAAGCAGTGAGGTCGAGCCACCATTGGCGGGGATCGCCGAATCATCATCTCGGGTCACAGGTTCGACTTCAAACCAGCCCAGCCAGGGGCCATTACCGGCATACCCTTGGCCTCGGGAGGGCCTTGATGTAGGGCTCAAACTAGCGGCAGCTTCAATCAAGGTTTCTCTCCTTACCCGCTTGACTACACGCTTGGTCCGAGGAGGCCCTGGTCTTTTAGATCCTTGAGTTATTGGCACCAAAGCTTGGCTTCCTCCAGGCTCCGAAGTGGGGTGTTCTTGCGAGCACGGCTCCAGCGGCTGGTGGGAACTTTCAAGAGGATCTTCGGAATATGTTCGATGGTTCTCCAAAAGGAGCAAAATCTCGGTGCCTCGATGAGGTTCGACCAGGAGTTTCTTCAACACCGTGAGAAGAAGGCATGTTGCTACCATACTCATCTAGAGCCTCATCTATATCCTTTGGGTCTCATGTGGGCCGGATTGACGCGGATGGCTCTTGAGTCCCATGAGGGCCGGATTGGTGTGAGGGCTCCACACCGACTTGGGTTTAAGTCCGACGCATCCGTTTGGCATGCAAATACTCTTTAGTCCCGAATGCGGCTCCTCGTTGAAGTCCGCCTTCTATAACGCCCCGAATCAATCGTAGCCCGTAAGAGTTGATGTTGAAGCTCGAATTTCGGCGCTCGCCATGCAATGCCACTTGCGACGCTTAACGTTGTCCGGATTGAGGGTCTCGTTAGCGGAAGAAAAAGCCGATGCCGCGGCCAGCGGTCGATGCAAGCCCAGGCTCCTACAACTAAGCCGCGTACCGCCGGATTGTAATAGAGGATTGGGATTACCGACATCTGATTGGTCATACCGGCCGCGAACAGCGGCAAGGTAGATAAGGCTCCGCTACACATATAGGACCAAACGGCATACAAGATACCGGCCGGATGCTCATGAGCCATAAGAAGCGCCAAGCGATAAAGTGGTATAACCCCGAGCATTGGGTTCATCCACTAAAGCAGCGTAACCGGGAAAATAGGAGAGGCAGGTTAAAAGAATAACTCTTATAGTCCCGGAGGCGCAGCGGCCATGTAATGTTTGGTCCAATCGACGCTCCCTAGCCTCCGGATGAAAGGAGTAATTTGTCCCTCCACGTAAAGCGAAGGTGTACCCATAAGGGTAGGGCAATGCATGACTAACCACGCCATAAGATAGGCGTGATGGTAATTCCACCCTTGGGTTCTCGCATCATGGCGTAAGGCATAGCAAAGCCGCCAGCGGTGAATCACGGGCAATCATGGCGGGGAGAAGTGCATATTGCGCCCGTGTGCTAAGCGGCGAGGAAAATCACCTCGATGCCAAGATGTCAAAGGCTGCCGGCGAGGCGGCGATGATATGTTTAAGCCACAACATAAGGTAGCCTGCTAGCACCACCTTGGAAGAAATCGGCTCCCCGCTCTGATAAATATAAGTGTCAAACGTCGTCCCTGCAGGGAAACCATGCTCGTCTGTGTGAGTCACATAAGAAAGCGGAAGGTTGTCAAGCACAAGCCGCGACAATTTACCCGCCTCAAGAGGACCCAGGGGCACCACAATACCTTCCTTATCATCCAGCCCTTCAAAGAGGTAGTGGGCCCAAATATTATGACTGATGAACTTTTCCCCCTTCTTATCAGCACGACCGTGCCTACATGTGCAAATATAATAGTGGCACATCACTTCCCAATAGGTCTCCACTATTTGGGGGTGATCTTTTCAAATCGTCGACTCTTTATACCCCGGATGTACTCCTCATAGATTTTTGCCATGAGGTAGCCGAAACCTCGCCATCTCGCAAGGCAATCCCCATTAGCCGTCAGGGTGAAGAAGGTATGAGTATCAGGATTATACAATTCCAAAATCCCAAAGAACTGTTGAGAATTGTTCCTCAAGCCCAGTTGAGTTGCCCTGATAGGAGCCCTAAGGCCAAACCTCTCCAATTCATCACGATACTCTTCTAGAATGTATTCAGTGATGCGAGGCCACCATTGCGAAGAACCCCATCGAGACCAACCAGAGTTCGGAAATCCTTGGCAGGGAATTGCCCCTCCACCTTATGGAAAGCACGACCAAAGGTGTTGGCCGCGACAGCTGATTCGCCAACAGGAAGCTCCCTCTGGAAAAGCCGAGGTTGTAGACCAGTTACATGATGACCATGGCGGTCCACCTGTGCACCCCCCCGAGAGAAGTGACCGCACATCACTCCATCTTGAGTAGGGTTAGATCCCAATTCATCTTCCGAGGATTAGAAGCGGCTCTTAAGGAGGTCGGTGAGCAATCCGCTCCATTGCGGGCAAGAACATGTAGCGTGAGTTTACCACTCTGAGCCACTTGTACAAACCCAAGTCCAACAGTCTGGATCTTGATATCATCTCCAAGCGAGAAAAGGGCTTTGCGATCGGTCGGGTTAACAGACTCCAAAGGGCATCCGTAATCCAGCGCGAAGGTGGATGTTGAAGGTTGAGAAAGAAGTCTCAACTCCTCTTGATCCTGTCTCCAAATGCGTGAACGCTCACAAGAGGGGAGAGGAAATCGGGTTACGCCTCTTGAGCACCGTTTGATCCAAAAGAACCCGTTGAGGAATGGGGGTAGAAGGATGCTCAACTACACAAAAGAGAAGAAGAAGTTAGTCTCGTGAGGGTCAAATCGCCAATTCAAAAGGACAATGTCACTCAAGAGCGAACCTCGTCAAACGATCGAACCGTCATCAATGGGCGAACCGCCAGACAAACGAACCTCAAACGAGGCTCATCCAACAAGAAAGCGAGCCTCGCCAAACGAGACTCATCTTTCGAGCGAGCCTCGCCAAACGACTCATCTTTCAGAAGCGAGCCTCGCCAAACGACTCATCTCGCCAGAAAACGAACCTCGCCAAACGAGGCTCATCCAACAAGAGCGAAGCCTCGCCAAACGAGACTCATCTTTCGGTAAAACGAGCCTCGCCAAACGACTCATCTCGCCGAAAATGAGCCTCGCCAAACGAGACCCATCCCACAAGAAGCGAGCCTCGCCAAACGAGGCTCATCCAACAAGAAAGCGAGCCTCGCCAAACGAGCTTCATCTAAAATAATCAAACCTCGCCAAACAGCGAAGTTTCAAAACAGAGACCTATGGGGATCGGAGATCAGAACCTCGATGAGGTTTATCAAGCCAAATGAGGCAAGCCTCGGCAAAACGGCTGGCTGATTAGAAAGATATGATCTTGGAGAGCAATATCATCTCAGTGAAAATCACGTCGTAAAATTAACTCTGGCAGACCTTAAAAGTCATGTTTTGGCGGCGGCGCTCTTCGCCTTTTACTGTGGCGGACGGTGAAGCGAGCGAAGTCCCAATAGGCTTTTGCCTTTGCCGATGCGGTTTTGGGGCCATTGCTTGGCGTCAAGGGAATTCAGCGATTTAGATTGGCTTGGAAGATGGCGGTGAAAGGTTTTCTGCGGCCTTTACATCATATATAGGTCTCGAAGAACCCAACCGACGGCCGAGATATACGCCCGCATCTCTCACGTGATCATCGATCACGAGATCTGCGGGGCGAGATCCGGGATGTGACAAGTCACCAAAGAGGTCTAATCCCTAATTTGCCACGTGGATGCGGATTTAAAGAGAAATCGAAACAAACGCCAAGGGTCGGTGAGTGCGAGGTTCGTGGCCTTGCCTTCATATCGAACTCTGGCGAGGTTGGCATACGAAGTTAGCCGATAGCTGTTAGAAAAATTCAAAGTATTCCGACCCCACACAACCTGATTCAAGTCCGAAAACTTTAAAGGGGTCTTGTAGAGCGGTCAAAAATCCTCCAGCGAGGGTCAGCACCCTAGTTGTTAAAGCTTCAAGGCGAGGCTGTTGATGGGGCGAGGCTAGACCATCCAAACTTCAAAACGAGACTCGGTCAAAGGCGAGGCTCAACCTCAATACGAGGTTCGCGACGTGGAGCGGAGTTCATTTTAACACGAGGCTCGCGACGAGAAACGGCTCAACAAGGATTAAACGAGGCTCGCCCACAACGCTTAAGTTTGACGACCGCTACGAGATCAAAGTTTGGCGAGGCTCGTCCCAGCGTCAAAGTTCGTGACTCTCCTTCGGGCGAGGTTCGCCAAGTAGCGAAGTCCTATCCTTCAACCGAGGTTCGCCTAAAGCGGTGAACCTCGCCATTCAACCGAGGTTCGCTTACAGCAGCGAACCTCGCCATTCAACCGAGGTTCGCCTAAAGCGGTGAACCTCGCCATTCAACAGAGGTTAGCCTAAAGCGGTGAACCTCGCCATTCAACCGAGGTTCGCCTAAAGCGGTGAACCTCGCCATTCAACAGAGGTTAGCTACGTGATGAACCTCGCCATTCAACAGAGGTTAGCCTAAAGCGGTGAACCTCGATATTCGATCTGAGGTTAGCCTATAATAGCGGCTCGCCATCCAACAAAATGTATAAACACATCGGTAGAGATTTGCCCACGCAATGGCTCGTTACCCAACCGGCTTGCCCAAGTAGCTTAACTTCGCATTCGATCAAGGTTCAGCCAGCCAAGGAAGAGCGAAGCTCGTCATCTATCGAAGCTCGCCCTTGTAGCGGACCCAAAGGCCACGAAAGCCACAACAATCACGTGGGCTAAGTAGTGGGCATCGGTTATACCCACGTCCATGCCCGTTAGCCCACGTTCCCACAATTCGAGCATGCCAGTTACATGCTAAAAGCCCTATAAATGGCGGTGAGTAGCCATTGGGCGGAGGACTTTTGGACGGTTGAGAAAATCTAGCACTTGCGCGCAAGAGAGATCGAGTTCTTCATCAATCATCAACAACTCGCGATTACGTCGTCAGGCGAAACTCGTGAGCATTGAGTGAAGCCTTCTTTCGCCACCAAGAACCCATACAAAGAGGAGTCAAATCAATCTTCTTCCTCTGTGTCGAGAGGGTGTGATTGTAATTTTTCAAAGTCAATCAAACAAAACTTTTTCGACTCTACATAGTTATATTTCATTTTGCTTATAGTTATATTTCATTTTAAGTTTAATTTTTGTTTATAGTTATATTTCATTTTGTTTATAGTTATACTTCATTGGTTGCAGAAGACTATTATGGAGGTTGTAATTGCAACAATTGCTGGTGGACTATGTGTGAATAGCCTCCCCAAGGCAAACTACACAAGGATGATCGAGAGATAAACTCTGGTTAAAGTTATTATGGTGCATCTGAAGGGGGATTAGGAAAAAAAAAAACTACACTATTCTCACTTTGTATATTTTTTTTCTCAGTTCACGCTAAATTGTGTCCAAAATGTACTATAGTTGATTGTTTCGGTTTATGTTAAAGGGAGGATTTCAGAGCTCTCTCGGGTAATCAAATATTAAATCTTTTCTACATGGTTTGCAGCTATGCACTATTTGAAAAGAATGTTCCTATGCAATTTTAGTGCTTCTTCCTTTTGATACAAGCATTTGCTTTAGTTGAGACCAATTATTTTTCCTTTATATTCATCCAGATATTATGTGTATACCTGTTTCATTTTTCTTATCAATTTAATTTAAGGTTCCTCTTATCATCCATCATTGGAGCAAGTTGTTTGTTTATATTTCAAATTTGATGTGAGTATATTTAATAGTTGCACTCAGAGCTTATAGTTGTGGAACTGTCAAACATAAAATATATTCAAATATTTCTTCCTTTTCTTATTAAGTGTATATTATTATTTTGAAAATCAATTTGGATTGTTTGTCTGAGAGCATTCTTATTACTTGCCAAATTGAATGCTTCAAATAGTGTATTTTATGATTATGATTATGTTCCAGAAGACTAATTTGATTGTTTTTCTGTAAATTTGATCGTTGTTCTGAAAATATTTTGAGAAACTTACTTCCTTGCATTTTTTTGACGTCTTTTGGCGGACATGTTTTAGATAGTGTAGGTATGAAAATTAAGTTGATGACCACACTTTTATATTTTTGTATTGATTTTGGGGATATGGAGCATGGTAAATATTACCTATATTTGCAGTAATTAGTAGTCGTTGAAATATTTGTTGTATATAGAATGGTTACTATGAAACTATTTAAGTGAAACACAGTGTTTCCAGACTTTCATCAAATGACAGGGAGAAAAATACTGCAAAGTTTATTTATGATGCCTCTATCATCAGTTATTTGTAAAGTTCTTTATGTTTCAAATTTGATGAACAACATTTTAATTAGGGGTGTCTAACCGGCCTAGCCCGAAAATCCGGGTCCGAGCAGAGCAAAGGGGTACAGGACCGAGACTAAGCAGGGCAGAACCGGACGGGCGATTTTTTAAAATTTTTTGCTTAAAAATTAATTTTTTTTTGTAAAAAAATGAAATTTTAAGAGTAATTAAAAAATAAAATATGCAAAATTTCAATTGCTTAAAACTCAAATGGCAAGGTTTAAATGTTTACTAAATAGTAAACAATTATATTCTATTAGTATATAGTTATATATTATATGTAAGTATATATAAGTATACATTAATGACCATATCATACTATAACTATATATATTATATATTAGAATTAGAAATATATATGTAAGTATATATTAATGACAATATAAACTTAAATATATATATAAGTATTGATGAGGGGTTAAACCCCTTAAATGGTGTTTTTCACATAAACCCCTAAACTTTACTTATCTTAGAAACCACATTGAACTTTTCTTCTTGGAATACCTTACATGTAATTTGCAAATAAATGCTTCTTACATGAAAAAACACCCAAAGTTTTAGGAGTAATTTGCCTGCAAATAATAATGACAAACTTAGAGAATTTTCTCAGAAAGACATTTTAGTTATCTATAAATTATAAATAGGCTATAAATTATAAATAGGATGTTACAGTGAGAAAAAGTTAAAGCTTAAGGGGGTTTTGTGAGACACCTTAAAGTTCAAGTGGGTTATGTGAGATCAAAGTTCAGGGGTTTATGTGAAAGTAAGCTGCTATTGAGCATTTGGAACCTTCAAACACGAACGATTGCATTATAAGAACCATTTATAATAGGATATTTACTCCACAACTTACAAGATGTATTGTTTTCTTATAGTGTTAGTTTATAGTTGGATTAGGAGATTTGCATCCTTCCCTCTAAAAAGAAAAATTATATAATGCTCATATACCCAATATTTGTTGCAAAGATAAAAGTTTTGGAGTAGAAAAACAAGTCCAAGCGGAAACATGTTTTCTTTAAGATTAAATTACTTTTTATATGTATTGGTTGCATAAATCGGATTAACTCCTAATATTTTACTACTTAAGAAGTTTGCATGGGATTTGTTTCTTTTTTGGGGTTAATAGCGAATAGGCCCGCTATAGTATAATCCAATTGTGATTAGACCCCTTATAGTTCTATTTATGCTGATGCAATCACTATATTATTTGCGCAAGTGAAGATAGACCCCTTCAGTGAACTTATTATTATTATTATCATAAGAGTGAAAAAAGGTCAGCAATTGGGAGTTTATCCTCACTAAAAAAACTACAAGGGATTTGTCCGCCTCCTAAAAACTTTTTTGACTCTTTTAAGAGTTAAAAAACGATCCGCAGGGTCTATCAGCACAAATAGAACCTTATAGGATGTCTATCCGCAATTGAGAAATATTAACCCTTTTTTGTTTAATTTCGTATATTTTCTTTATTGTTTTAATTCGAAGTTGTGACATTTTTCTATTTAATACTCCCTTTAAAAGTATGAGTTTCGAAAAGCTTTTCAGTCAATATTACCCTTCACTATTTTAAATATTACATTTTAATCATAATCTATTATAATATTATTCTAAAATATTGTTATCTTATCTTAATTAATATCATTTTGAAATCTATCTAAAAGAAAGCATCGGGTTTATCCATGTACTAGGCATAAATTTAAGATATATGTGTATATCCTTTACCTTTTGCATTATATACTTACAACAACAATTTAAAAATCATTTATTACTACGTATGTATCCTCTTGGGCTTTTAATGGCCCATTAGAAAATGTACATGGGTCTTGCTGTAGCCGAAGGCATATTAATGAATCGAGATGATTATTTGAACTGAAAGTTTTACCAATTTGGTTCCACAAATTTAGCTTTGATTAGATCGTTATCCTAATTATCCTATCACGTAAATCAACTATCATTATACACTTTACCTTTTGGATTATATAATTTTAAACTTCAATAAATTATAATGATTGTTATTTAAATAAAACTCTATTTACAATTGTTATTCTCTCACATACAGCATTCCATATATATATATATATATATATATATATATATATATATATATATATATATATATATATATATATATATATATATATATATAAGTCAAGAAATTGTAACAATTTTCATAGCACTTTAGTCTCCTTCAAGGTATATATAGCTTGTTATTTTTTCTTATTAGATTAGATTATTAGATTAGATTAGATTGTTTAAAAGCACTGAATTATAGTGTGTTTGATCTTTTTTTATTAGATTGTTTAAATGTTGATAGTAATAAGTTTTAGATCTTTATTATTTTCTTCTTATTAAATTGTTTAAGCATAGTGAGTTTTGTTGTTCAAATATCTTGACTATTTTTAGTTTATTTCTCATGCATTGCAGTATTTATTTTGCCTTCTCAATAAATTAGTTTATTATTTCTCAAGCATTGTAGTGTTTACACCTTAACTATGTTTTGATTTTTAACAAAAGCAAGTTTGTTTTTAATCTGTCTTTAGACATGCCAAGAAATCAACACATCAGTCACTGCAATATATCTAAACATGATCTTGCTTAGATATGATTTGAATATAACTTACCCAGTTTACATAACAATAATCATAGATAGATCTTTATTTTTCTTTTTATCTTTTTTGGTATATATATATATATATATATATATATATATATATATATATATATATATATATATATATATATATATAGAGAGAGAGAGAGAGAGAGAGTAAGGCTCCTATGAACTTAAGTTCATAATGAATAGTGGTGCATCAACTTTTTATTCACTCATCTTGTCTTGAGATTTGTGATGCACAAATCTCAAAGTGGCATTTATATCTTTCACGGATCCCAAAGCAAGATGAGTGGTTAGAAAAGTTGGTGCACCACTATTCATTATGAACTTAAGTTCATAGAGCTCTCTCTCTCTCTCTCTCTCTCTCTATATATATATATATATATATATATATATATATATATATATATATATATTTTTTTTTTTTTTTTGATTTTAACGTGAAGATGTGTTTCATATTTTACAGTGCATATTAATAGTAAATAAAGGTCTGTAACATTATATAAATGATTGATAAATAGCAGAAAATCAATTAACAATGCTTAATGCTAAGAACAATAAAGCCAACAACTTGTCAAGTAAATCTTCTTTGTGATTTTCTTCAATATCAAGCTAGCTAGCTTTAATAATCTTTCATGATGAGTAGAAAATCATATGTATAACAAAATAAAACAAAATGAAGAATGTTTTTATTCGAAAAGGCATGTAACTTTTACGTACGTGATATTATCCCATGGCCATATTCAAGCTGTCCACATATTGTCTATTTAGCTTTCATTCTGGTGATTGAAGTAAAGATTTATCATCCGAAAATGTGATTTCCATGACAGGAATTAAAACCACAGTTTAACACAAAGAGCTAGAGTAAAAATCGCAAAAATTTAACAGAAAAAGCTTGAGTTTAAGGTTTATCGTGTCACAATGACTGCAACTTGAAACATGATTAATTAATAATAATAGGCCCATTTTCTGCGATCTCTGTGGGCCTGTTCAAACCCATTATATGAGATTTCTGAACATGATTCAATAAATCCAACTCATTTGTACGAACCCAACCAGATCCAATAACATCCTCAAAACTCCACGGATCTCATAAAACGGATGCTTCCGGCAGAGTGTTACTTGATAGGGGTGGGCCGACCTGACCCGACTCGACTCGTATAAATTTTGAAACAACTCGTATAATACTAATCTGATCTGACCCATCAAACAATCGGGTCAACTCGTTTATTAAACGGGTTATCCATATGTGACCCAAGTGACCCATTTATTAGTTTTATAATTAATGCAATTTATTTCATGTACTTAACATAAAGTTCATGGTCAAAATTTTATGGTCCTATTTATCATTCATAGATTTTATACTATTTAGAAGTTTAGATATTTTAGAGGTTTTTATAAAATTTGAATTTTGAGGGTATTTTTTATAAATTTTAAAAATTTTAAGGTGTTTTTGCAAATATTATTTTTTCAAAGAACTTTTTCTAATTTATAAACTTTATAGTCTTTGTAAGCTTTGACTTTTAGGTTTTCTTTTTAAATTTTGAATTTTACGGTGTTTTTATAATCTTTGAAGGTTTGAGTGTTTTCTATAAATATTAAAATTTTCATGTTGTTGTTTATAAGTTATAGATTTTGTATAGTTTGTAAGTTTTGAAGGGATTTTCATGCCAAATTTTTCAGTATTTTTATATGCTTATGTGAATGCTTTTATCATATAAAATTATACTAAACTTACAATTGATCTTTAGTTTTTATCTTTTTTATTTTAGTCCGGTGGAATGTATGTATTTTGTGCCAGTTTAGCACACAAATCCATTTCATTAAAAACTTTAAAATGTTTAAATAAAAATTATAGCAAATCTAATAATCTATGTTTACATATTTCAACTCAAAATGAATCTGATTGATTTATAGTAAGAAAATAAACCAAAAATAAATAATTTTGATACTTAACCACGTGCATTGCACGTGCAATAAAACTAGTGTAAACAAAATTACAAGTTCAACGCTAAACAACTCCGTGCATTGCACGGGTCTGAAACTAGTTTTGTAATACACGGGACTAATTACAAACCCCTAATTAAGAGTTCCTGCAGCCCTAAAATCCCCTGACCCCTCCCCCCTCAAATCCACCCAGATCGCGACCCCAGTCACCAAGCTCTCGACCAGTCGCCTCCGACGAAGCTCTCGACGAAGCTCGCGACCACTGCCGCGTCCGACCAAGCTCTCGACCACAGTCGCCTCCGACCACATCCACCAAGCTCCAATCAAGGTGAAAATTTTCTATTTTTTTGTGAATTTTGATGACTGGTATGGACTGATTAGGATTAGGGTTTAACTGTAAATTTGATTTAGGGTTTAATTTTAATTGGGATATGAAATTTGTGGTGCAATTTGTTTTTTCTATTTGTGAATTTGATTAATGATATTGATGGATTAGGCGAGGGTTAAATTTTGATGTGTATGATATGGTTTATGATTTAGGGTTTAATTATAATTGGGATATGAAAATTGTGGTGTGATTTGTAATTTTTTGTGAGAATTTTGATGAATGATATGAATTGATTAGGGTTTAGGATTAATTGGGATATGGAAATGATTAGGATTTTGTGAAATATGATGAACAATGTGATTTGGAAGTTAGGGTTTAACTAGAATTTAGGGTTTTAAATTTGATTTTCAATCGCGAATTTGATTTTCAATTATAATAGATTATTTGCATATGATGGAATGTTGATTTTCAGTTTCGATGGCAAACTCTATCCCAATTATTTGCTTCTTCAATGGAAGCCTCGGCGTTGGAGTGAATAGTATGCCTATGTATGAGGGAGGTTCAAGGAAATTGTTTATGCTATCTAAGTCATGCAATTTTGATGAAATGATGAAGGAAATACATAGAGTTATTAAAATTAATAAAGAAGAGTATGCAACTAAGGTGTTCTTCAACTGTCCGATAAATGAGAATAGAACAATTGCCGTAGATATCACCGACGATGAGGAGTTGAATGACATGAAACAATTAGTCCAGAAGCAAGTGTCAATCGAGTTGTTCATTGAGAAGTATCTGATTCTCGAATTTGCACAAGTTTCGAGACCTCAAGGAGAGTTCTCCCGCATGCTTGACTTAGACAATGAATCGAGTGGTTTTATGACATCTCCAAGTCAAGAGCCGTGGTCTCAACTACAACATTTAAGCGGGCATTCTCTTGGTGGGACGTCAAGTACTATATTTAACGGCACGAGACCCGCACGTTACGAAAGTTCTTGGCGAATCAATTGTAGAAGAAGAAGCAAATGATGACTCAGAAGATATTGAAGAAGATGGCGTGCAAATTGATAGCATGCATGTTGCTATCGGAATCGATGATGACTCTCATTAGATGGATCAATTTTATTTTAACAATGATTATGTGGAAGCTCAAGATCCGTTGCCTGACGAGTTTCATAATGAGGATTGGATAAATACCTCTCAAGCTGAATTTGTTAATGTTGGCCCAAATTTTCAACGGCATGAGGACTTCACTTTTAAAAAAGGGGATCTATTCGAGAACATGGAGGCATTGATCTATGCAATCCGAGAATGGTCCATCAAGAATTGGGTCAAATTCAAGCCGGTAAAAACAAATGCAACAAACTACCACGTAAAATGTTACTTTAACGAGAAAATTGAAGTAGAGCATGCAAGTGTGCAGGATGAGAGAAACGCGAAATGTCCTTGGTTGCTAAATGCAGCTGTGAGAAAATCATCAAATGGGCGATTTGTAATCTCTAGATATTGCGGACTTCATACATGTTGTAATCCGTCGGTGGATGTTGATGATTACTCTGCATCTTCCTCTTATATATGTAAGCTAATTATGCCTGAAGTGAGGGCTGAACTTGATCTAAATCCAGGTCAGATATTTCAAACGGTATATGACATGCGGGGCATTAAGATATCTAAATATAAGGCATATGATGCAAGGAGGAAAGCGTTGTCTAAAATATTTGGAGATTGGGAGAAATCTTATGAATTACATCCACAATATCTTGAAGCTATCAAGCGAAAAAATCCAGGTACTGAATATGAAATAATGTCCGAAGAGATCGCACCGGGGATGGAGAGGTTCACTCGAGTATTTTGGGCGTTTGGTCCTGCTATCAAGGGTTTCACTTTTTATCGTCCGTTATTGAGCATCGATGACACATTTATATGGCAAGTACAAAGGCGTGCTTCTTGTGGCGACCGGTGTAGATGCAAATGGCGGTTTATTTCCTTTAGCATTTGCAGTCGTGGAGGTAGAGGATACTCATATATAATCATGATAAAGTATGATTGGTACGTTCCTCATTTTTGTCTCTAGGGGAAGCTCAAACATCTCCTCGTAGTCATTCTAACGGTTCATTATGATTTAGTCTATATAATTAATTAATAGCTTGAACAATTATGTGGATTTAGAGAGGGGTGTTATTTGTAATGGAAAATCAGGAGTCAAAGCTCTAAGAAGTTGCCAAGTGGCAATCTAGAGCCTTACTTTAGTATATAGATAGATAGATTATTCAAGATAGACGGTTTTCTGTTTATATAACCTTTCAAATATTGATCAAAATTAACAAAATTGATTATTCATTTGACATCACATATTATTTTTGATAGGCTCGTTACCTTTGCTAACTAACCCGCTCTTGCACAAGGAACCTTGAATTCTTGAAAGAACAGCTTAGAGGCGTTGATAGTCGCTTTGCTTAGCCTATAAAATTCAAAAAAGTAATTATTAAGTATTCAAGATAAATTCAAAAGGAAGAGTGGTAGAATTTAACAAGACATGAGATGACATATTATTTTTTCCGAATAGGGTCGATTTTGCTAATATTCTTTTCAAAAGGTTGTTTTTAAAAATTTGTCCTAAAAATCCTAATTTTTTCTTTTCTTTTTCCATTAGTCTCTCCCTCTTTCTCCTCTCTGATCACTTGTAAAGCTACGGTCTATACAAAGCCTTCATTTTTCTGAGATTCTATAATAATTTTATTCATTTACTTATTCATTTGTTTTTCTTCTTCCTTTTTGTCTTCACAGTGCTCTAGTCATCAAGCATCAACGGAGGAATTAAGGTATTTTTTTAGCCCAAACCCTGATCTACATCTTATATACGGTTAGGGTTTTAGTCCCAGATGCTAAAGTTTGAATCTTTTGTATTAGATTCAGTATATGGATGCGGAAATGGACATCCCTCTTCCAATGGACAAGCTCTCACTTGACTCCCTAAAAGAATCTGCCATTTCCAAAACACAAAATGGGTATTACCTCAAATTTCATTATTAGAAAATATATGTGGGTTTGTTTTTTGTTTATGTAATTTTGTTGTACAATTTTTTTAGGAATGATAAATTTGTTGCTTTGGTATCAACTGGAAGTTTCAATCCTCCAACCTATATGCATTTGCGCATGTTTGGTAAGTTTGATGTTTGTAGTAATTAAACCTTGTCGATCTCTTGAAGAATTAGTTCGATAGTTTATCAGAAATTATAAGGAATTGAACTTACTATTTGCATTTTGTATATATAGAGCTGGCTAAAGATGCACTACAAGCAGAAGGGTATATTGTGATTGGAGGCTACATGTCACCGGTGAATGATGCATACAAGAAGAAAGTAAGTAAAGTTTTGTTAATTCTCTCATTAATACAAGATATATGCACAAAGAAGAGATCTTTTTCCCTGCTAGATACCAAATTTAGTTATTACTTTATTGGTATTTCATAATTTTGATTAGTATTGTTCATTACCATATGTCTTGCCTAAGCCTTAATGGGCCGCTTATTGAGTGCAAAGCTTAAAAGTTTCAGTAAAAGTAATATCACTTGTCAAGCTAAGGCCAACGTCTGAATCGTTACCAAAATGCCAATCAAAGAAATTATGGATAAGAGAGTAGCTCTTGGTAAATCGAGAATGCAAGTCGGTAGGCAAGAGAACCTACCTTGGTTGATTGTGCAATATAAACTTGTGCAGCTAAGGAACCACCCTCGAAAATTATTCTATTTTAGACCAATGAAGAGCTATATGAACGAAAAATATGATAAATTTTCTATAGGGAATTACAATCAATTCAAGGTAGAGATAAAGCAAAACAGAAAACAGTCCTAATGTTGATTATCCTCCAATATTGATATTCTTTAAGGTGACCGAAAAGCTTGGTTATTACTGAATGTTAATACCTTGAGTTAGACTATGATTCATCTGACTAAGGCCTGCTTCCTCTTGTCTACCATAGGTTCACCATGGATCTGCTCATGTTGTATATATTTTTTCCTGAATTAGTGCAATACGATTTTTTTTTTGGGTATCGAGGAAACACGGTTGACTAGAGGGATCCCGTGACGTAACCCCAGCTCGAGTTCCCCAACCAAGAAACTCGTGGTATCAGGCCCCTTTACCCATGCAGTACCAGGGTGAATAGGATGCATAAGGGACGCGAGTAGCCGGGCCGAGATTCGAACGCCAGACCTCCCTTTGGGAGGCTGACTACCCACCCACTCGCCCACACGCGGAGGGGTTGTGCAATATAGATTTTTATAGTATTACATCATGCATGCAGTATGACAGTCCATCTGCTATAGCAATTTTGAAGTGATTTTTAGCGCTGTGGATCCTCTCTGGTAATATGTATCCACAATGATTAACCTATCTTTGTTCCTTTCAAGCCACACCAACAGTTAATTCTTTTCTATTGGTTTAAATTCTACCGCTGCGGTAGTGCGATACAACTATCTCTCATAACTACACTAGTGTAATGAACTGATGGAAGCAAATGGTTAGCGTGGCTTACTGCTTATGCTTAGAGGGCCTCAGTTTATTATGCATTAACCAATATATCAATTATCTTGAACAAAGGATAGCTGAAATAAAGACATCATATTGGCACAACTATTGACAACATGACGCTCTTCATGGAAGATAGTTATAAGTTGTTTTTTATTAACATGCTTTTGTTATTTGGATCATACTTATTTAATATTGCACCATAAGCACATGAGATGGTGCTATGGCATGTCGCTGCATCATCTACATGACTCCTTTTCAATCTTGAAAGTAGAATCTGTAATTGATGAAGTTCTGCTATTTTTTATGCTTGTTAAGTGTCGAGCTGTAAATTACTGTAAATAGTTTAGGAAAATAGTTTAGATTCCTAAAATTTAGGGATTCTTTAGTTAATTTCCAGATTTAGGAAATCGCTTAGTTTCCTATTTTTCCTCTTCTATTTCCTATATAATACCATGTACTATTATTCGAAGGAATAAGAAATTGAAATCCTCTTTTGTTTCTTCTTGTTTTACAACATGGTATCGAGCCCAGGGCAAAATTCACGATTTTTCGCCTGTAGCACAACTTACTTACACGACCTTCATTGCTAGAAATTCGGGATTTTCTTCTCAGGGATTCAATGTATGGCGGCCTTCATTCTTTGCATAATCATCCTGTCTTGATTTCCCTGTTTCTCTCTGTTTTTCTTTTCCGTCACCATGTCGGCATCCGGAATCACTGGTTCGAGCCAAATCAACTCATCCGAAGAGTTCAATGTTCTTCAGAAGACTGGAGATCTGCAGAATGTTCGAGCAACCTATCGGTTTAACGGGAAAAATTATTTAAAGTGGTCTCGATGATGGACTTATCTCAAGGGCAAAGGGAGGTTGAATCATCTTGTTGGAACAGACCAAGAAAGGACGATCCCATGTTTGATGCCCGGATGAGGAAGATGCTATGATAATGTCCCGGCCGCGGATTCTATGGACCCTATGATCACGATACATGTATGTTTTAGCCACAAAGAAAGGAGATTTGGGATTACATTCGTGAACGTATTGAAGGCGGTGATCTTTGCCGATATTGAAATTAAAATGCAAACTGCTGCCTCTAAGCAAGGAGATAAGTCGGTCACAGAGTATGCTAATTTGCTGCAAAAATTGTGGCAAGAACTCGATCATTATCGAGTCTTTGAGATGAAATGTTCTGAGGATGCTGCCATCTTAAAAAACTTCATTGAAAAGGATCGAGTGTATGATTTTTTAGCGGATTAAGCCACGAATTTGATCAGTCAATTCAAATTTTGGGTAAGGAGGAAACACCATCTCTAGAAGAAGCAATTTCCTTGATTCTGCGAAGAAAGTCAAGGAATGTCATGCTTGAGCCACTACCTATGGATGGATCACCCTAGTTGCCAAAATTGATTCACAACAAAAGCAATTAGAACTCTAAGCAACCGAAAGTAGAGAAAATCAGTGGAACAAGGACAATCTTTGGTGTACCTACCGTGCAAGAAATCGAGACACACCAAAGAGAGATGTTGGAAACTACACGGCAAACCACCAAGCCGAGAATGGGGAAACCATGGTGGCCAGCAGCGGTCTCAAGCCCACATGGTAGAACAAATTAAGCCCGAGGATCATTCACTGAGGGATTCAATAGTGAAGAAATCGGAAAATTAAGAGATTTGTTGGGGTCTCTTGAGAAGCCTTCAGGGACTTGCTCTTTAGCTCTTTCAGGTAATTCATCCATTCCTTTTTGTATGAATGTCTCAGAAAAACAGTATCCCAACTCTTGGATCATAGACTCCGGTGCCACTGACCATATGACTCCCATATCCCAACTTTTCCACACCTACACACCATGTCCAAGCACACGAAAAATTATGGTAGCCAATGGATCTTTAGCCACTGTTGCAGGGATTGGAGACACCCATATCACACCAACACTTACCCTCAGAAATGTCCTCCATGTACCTAAATTATCAACTAGCCTTGTGTCCATACAGAAACTTACTCATGATCTCAAATGTTATGCCATTTTTTCTTCTTCTTGTTGTGTTTTTCAGGAACAGGGCTCGAGAAGGAGGATTGGACTTGCTAAGGAAAGGAACGGTCTTTACCTGTGTCTTTTCTTAGTTCCTCAAATAAAGATGCCATTTGGTTGTATCATTTACGCCTCGGTCATCCATCATTTAGGACTTTAAATTTTATGTTTCCTCATTTGTTTCGAGGTTTGCAAGTTTCAATTTCATTGTGACATTTGTGAGTTAGCAAAACATACTGTATCTTTTCCTATTAGCAATAAAAGAAGTTCTCATCCATTTCATTTGATCCATAGTGACATATGGGGTCCATCTCCTATACCTAATGTTTCTGGGACACGTTGGTTTGTATCCTTAATCGATGATTGCACTCGTGTTACTTGGCTTTTCCTTCTCAAACAAAAGTCTGATGTTAGCACTGTCATACCTAATTTCCACTCAATGATTCAAAACCAATTTGGGGTTAAAATAAAAAGCTTTAGAACAGACAATGCTAAAGACTACTTCAACCAATTTTTGTCTCCCTATTTCCAAACACAGGGCATTATTCATGAGTCATCATGTATTAAAACACCACAGCAGAATGGGATAGCTGAGAGGAAAAATGGGCATTTACTTAACACCACCCGGGCCTTACTTTTTCAAGGGAATGTTCCAAAATCTTTTTGGGGAGAAGCAGTTCTTAATGCCACCTATATGATCAATAGACTTCCCTCACGTGTACTAGATAACAAAGTCCAATAGAAGCCCTTCAAAAGTTCTACCCCATGTTCGAACGCCAAATGGCCTCACACCTAGAGTATTTGGATGCACCGCCTTTGTTCATAACCACAGTCAAAATAGAGGTAAACTAGACCCCGAAAGAAATGTGTTTTCCTTGGCTATTCATCCACTCGGAAGGGATACAAGTGCTACAATCCTTCCCGCTTGGAATTTTACATATCTGCGGATGTCACCTTCATCGAGAATAAACCTTTTTACCAAGTCCTATCTTCGTGAGGAGATGCCAAGAATGGAAGATAGCACTTATGCAGTCCTTTGAACCCCTTCTTGATCTCCTCATGTCCCTACAAACCTTTGTTGAACCAAAGTCATCCACTCAGGTCCCCGACCGCCCCAAATATGTCTCCGCCACACATGTTTTTCCATCATTTGGTCGTATACTCAAGGAGAAAGACCGCTTCGGACACGCCTCAAGTTCAAGAATCCAACTCAAGATCCTGAATGAGATCACAAAACATCCGACCCACCTTTACACATGCAATCTAGTGAAAATACCATTGACCATACAGATGACCTAGATCTTCCCATTGCGCTTAGAAAAGGCACCAGAGAATGCACCAAACAACCACTCTATCCACTATCTCACTATGTCTCCCTTAAGCATCTATCACCAAACCACAAAAGATTCATCATGAGTTTAAACACTATTGTTATTCCTAACATCAAGCTTCGAGGCATTGTCCAAAAGGGAATGGAGGGATGCTATGAGAGAGGAGATGAGTGCATTGGAAAAGAATAAAACATGGGAGATAGTCGATAAACCAAAGGGAAAGAACATTGTTGATTGCAAGTGGATCTTCACTCAAATACAAGGCGATGGGTCTCTAGAAAGATATAAAGCAAGATTGGTGGCTAAAGGGTACACTCGGGCGTATGGGGTGGATTACCAAGAAACTTTTGCTCGGTTGCAAAGATGAATACCGTGGAGGATTCATTTATCATCGGGTCGCCACTTTGACTGGCAACTTCTACAATATGATGTTAAGAACGCGTTTCTCCATGGTGACTTGGATGAAGAAATATATATGAATGTCCCACCAGGATTTGAAGGAGAAACAGGTAACAAAGTATGCAAACCGAGAAAGGCATTGTATGGGTTGAAAGCAGTCTCCTAGAGCTTGGTTTGGGAGATTTGCAAAGGTCATGAAGGAATCGGGTACAAACAAAGCCAAGGAGATCACACCTCTTCATAAAACATTCAATTTAGGGGAGTAATCGCACTCTTGGTATATGTGGATGACATTATAGTAACTGGGAATGATGATAAAGAGAAGCACGAATCAAGCATAGGTTGGTAAAAGAATTTGAAATTAAGGAACTGGGAAATTAAAATACTTCCTGGATTGAAGTTGCTTATTCCACACAAGGGATCTTCATATCTCAACAAAATATGTGACCGATCCAAGCAGCGTAAACAGGAAAGATTGGATGCAAGCCGCCTCTACTCCATGGATCGTAATCGGTTAGGAGAAGCTAAAGAAGAACCAAAGTAGATAAAAGGATGTACCGTAGACTTGTTGGAAGACTCATATACCTAGCACACACTCGGCCGGACATAGCATACTCGTGAGCATGATCACCAATTCATGCATGATCCAAGAGAATGTCATCTTCAAGCAAAGATACGTGGTGCTACACTATTTAAAAGGAAATCCAGAAAGGGAATTTTGTTCAGGAAGAATGACACTCTCGGACTAGAAGCCTACACTGATGCTGACTATGCAGGTTCACTAGTGGATAGGAGGTCAACTACAGGGTATTGTACCTTTCTTGGAGGAAATCTGATAACGTGGAGGAGCAAGAAGCAGAATGTGGTGGCAAGATCATCTGAGAATGTAAGTGGGGCCATTGCCCAAGGATTGTGTGAATTACTTTGGTTGAAGATTATCCTGGATGACTTGAAGATCAAATGGGAAGGTTCTATAAGACTCTACTGTGACAACAAGTCAGCTATCAATATTGCTCACAATCCTATACAGCATGATAGGACAAAGCATATTGAAATTGATAGACATTTTATCAAGGAAAAATTGGAAGAAGGGTTAGTGTGTATGTCATATGTGCCATCGGCATAATTAGGCGATGTCCTAACAAAAGGATTGAATAGTTCGCATTTCATGATTTTGTATGCAAGCGGGAATGGAAGACATCTATTCCTCAGCTTGAGGGGGAGTGTCGAGCTGTAAATTACTGTAAATAGTTTAGGAAAATAGTTTAGATTCCTAAAATTTAGGGATTCTTTAGTTAATTTCAGATTTAGGAAATCGCTTAGTTTCCTATTTTTCCTCTTCTATTTCCTATATAATACCATGTACTATTATTCAAGGAATAAGAAATTCGAAATCCTCTTTTGTTTCTTCTTGTTTTACAACATTAAGTTTATTTGTCTAACAATACCATAAATATTTCCTTTTCTAGGGCCTTTTATCTGCTGAAGATCGAATTAGGATGTGTGAGCTGGCTTGCAAAAGCTCCTCCTTTGTGATGGTAGACCCATGGGAGGTGATTCAACATTACTAAATACTACTACTTTCACAATTTTGTTCTCCTGAGTATTTTGATCCACAACATTTACATTTCTCAGGATATTCTTGCTTGTCACAATCTTTGGATATTAAGTTTTATTACACTTTATTGATCCAGATACGTAGAACAAATATGTCATCTCATGTCTTGTTAAATTCTACCACTCTTCCTTTTGAATTTATACTGAATACTTAATAATTACTTTTGCTGAATTTTATAGGCTAAGCAAAGCAGCTATCAACGCACTCTAACTGTTCTTTCAAGAATTCAAGGTTCCTTGTGCAAGAGCGGGTTCGTTAGCAAAGGTAACGAGCCTATCAAAAATAATATGTGATGTCAAATGGATAATCAATTTTGTTAATTTTGATCAATATTTAAAAGGTTATATAAACAGAAAACCATCTATCTTGAATAATCTATCTATCTATCTATATACTAAAGTAAGGCTCTAGAATCTAGATTGCCACTTGACAACTTCTTAGAGCTTTGACTCCTGATTTTCCATTACAAATAACACCCCTCTCTCTAAATCCACATAATTGTTCAAGCTATTAATTAATTATATAGACTAAATCATAATGAACCGTTAGAATGACTATGAGGAGATGTTTGAGCTTCCCCTAGAGACAAAAATGAGGAACGTACCAATCATACTTTATCATGATTATATATGAATATCCCAGACAGAGGGTTATGGGAGTTTGAAGGTTGATAATATTACAGAGTGGAGATGCTGAAGAGTGCTTAGCTCTCATGCAGGATAATGATGGAACCAAGTTGATGGTATGTATTTTTCTTTTCCTTCAGTTTTATTAGAAAAGAAATATCTATACTATTTGTACTATTATATAAAAACCAAGTGGGGTAGTCCAAAATTTGGATGAGTGGTGGACGGTCCTCATTTCCATTGTAATTTAAAGGGCAAAAGGTAATTTTATATAAAAAGTATATTTTCTTTTTCTTCCTTCTCTTATTTTTCTCTTTCTTTAAGAACATTCTAGATTATTCAATGACTTGAAAATAATATTGGACCCACATATCCATTATACTTTATTTTGTAAATGATACAAAGAGAAAGTGATAATTTTTGGTAAAGGTAGATATACTTAAATAAAATTGTCAAGTTTCTTTACATATATCTATACTATTATTATGTTAATTAATATATAAGGAAAATTAGTAAAAAAATATCAAGATCAAATTATATTGGTAAAAGACAATTTCTCATAGAAAATCATCTAATCCTCATCCTCTCAACATCCACTATAAATTCACACATTCAATATAAATAGGGTGAAATTATTTTTTATATTTAAAAATGCAAAACTTTTTTTTTTGCTATCACGTGCATTTGCACTTGTCAAATTGCTAGTATTTGAAAAGAATAAGCATGCTCTTGGATTTGTTTGGTGGGACCGTTTGCCTATAAAATGGAGCCTTTAGCTTTAAGAATTTCGTTCTTAGGAACTGTATTATATGCAAAATGGAAAAAAATATTCTTAGAACTATTATGGACAGAGTGTCCTTTCATTGACTCTTTTGTGTGTGTGTGTGTGTGTGTGTTTTTCCCCTATTTTGGATAAGGAACTTTAAGTTATGAAGATAAGAAAAGAATAATGAAGTTATCATGTCAAGAGTTATGGTAAGATTATTGTATATTATTTTCAATTTCCACTCACTCAATACATTTGGGAGTTAACTATATTTAGATCTAATTTTTCTACTTTCAATTTAAAGGTTAAAAAGTTTGCAATTTGATAAATAAAGAATTTCTTTTTTTTTTCAACTCTACACACCTTAATATGCTGGCTCTCAACATTTACATAATCATTTTATGAAGGAATGATATAAAAGTGCACTTTCGAAGAGATTGTTGAATTCAAAATTCAAAGCTTAAATATATATATGGTTAAATGTTTATGATTTGTTGTTATTTATTTTATTTGTACTTCAAATTTAATGAAATCATCAAAATCACACATTTAACTCAGATATTGTGAGTTACATCACAAAAGTATATATTGATAGGTATCTCTACAAATTGCGAAATTGTTGACTAAACTTCTTTCTGAACCTTAAGTAAACTAAAATCGTATAGGTTAATAATGAGAGAACTTGAAAACTTGATAATTTAAAGAATAATTATATTTAGGATCAATTTAACTTTTAATAAAAAATTTATCAAGAAAATTCCCGCAGCATTGCCCGGATATAACACTAGTTACATACATCATATGGTTGCAAATCTTTGTTCAGCATAATCACGATATTGAAGTAAAATTCGATGCATGCATAGAGTAAAACCAAGTTGCTAATCTCTTAATTTTCTATTTTTTTCCATTCATGAAGGAAGTTCTTTTTCTTGCAGAATCGCTCAGAGTCATGCTTTTATTCGGTTCAGACCTGCTCGAATCTTTTATGCGCTCCAGGAGTCTGGATTCCTGATCAGGTAAATTTCTGTCAAAAGACATTCTAACTTCTCTATATCCAAATATGTAGAGATTTAGGCATAATTTTCCAGGTCAGGACTATATCTAGAGACTTTGGTGTAGTTTGCATCCGCAGAGATGGGAAGGACATTGGGAAGATAATAGCTAGCGATGAAATATTATCTGCAAACAAGGTACTAAGCTAGTAGACATTGGCGTAATATTGTAATAGCATCTTATTCTCTTTTCTAAGTTTATGAAGCTCAATGGTGTATTTGATATCAGAAATATATCCTCGCAGTGGACGAGATTGTGCCAAACCAAATTAGCTCGTCAAAAATAAGGTAGTGGTTCTCAAAATTGAGTTAATTGGTCATTCATTTTGGTCCTTTGCATTGATTATGCTTCTTATAATAGGGAGTGTATAAGGAGAGGGCTATCGGTGAAATACCTCACTTGCGATGAAGTTATCGACTATATCAGGGAGCATAAGCTATATATGCAGTCCAATGATGATTGATGTAGAGTCTACATGCTCGAAGGCTATGTATATTTTCCGTGGATTTCTGAATCAAAATGTTTAGAGCCATAATTTGTATGAGAAGTCCAGAGGTGAAGAAAGATGAATAATCTGAACCACGAAGCCTTTAATAAGATGCTTGTATTTCCTTCTTGTAGTTGAGGAAAAACCGTGAGAATGGAAATGAATATTCAATATGTATTAATTAATACATGGTTTGGAGAGTGAATCTCATCTTTCCTTTCTATGTTCTTATCAGATAATGTGTTTGTGTGTCCATTTCTATATCAATAAATAAATAGTCTTTGAAAAAAGTTCAAAGTATCCTCCCCCTTTGAAAATAGATAGCAATTAAGCTTTTACACAGGGGCTAAAGTTTAAAAAAAAAAAGTACCGTATGGCCCATGCAGGTCTCGAACCTGCGACCTTCGCGTTATTAGCACGACGCTCTAACCAACTGAGCTAATGGGCCTTGTTGAGTGGATGTTCATTTTGTATTATATATTTACATATTCCTTAGTCTTAATTAAAGATGGATTCAATTGTGGGTTCTTATCAAAAGAAGATGGTGATGATGCTTACACTCTGCACTTATCAAAAGATGATGATGCTTTACAGTTGTAAGGAACCTTAGAATGCCTTTATAAGCCTTTCTAGGGAATGATCTCAGTAGTGCTTACTTGTATGTCACCAACTTTGCTTGCTTGCCATTAACATTGCATTATCCAACACTCACGTGAAAAATGCATGTATTAGTTGGTTCCAACTTCTAGGCAACTTGCGAAAAAAGGGTGAGCACTAATGGGCTGTTTGGTTCATTTTGTAGAATAAAAGGAATAGGAATAGGATACTAAAATGGCTTTTCTCATGTCTTTTCCCACAATTTTATTTTTAATAGAAATCAAATGTTGGTGGAATGCTATATTATTTGTACTCTTACTCTTATGTTTGATTCATTTGTAAAAATGGGAAAGGAACGTAATAATGGATAAGTTGCATTAGTGGGGTGTCAGAATTCCAACCCAATTTCTCTCAATTTGAGAGTATCATGTGAGTCTCCATAAAAAACATCCTCTTTCTCCATTTTATAGAATATTCATTCCATAAAATAAAAATGAACTGAACTTAAGAATAGGACAGGTTGGAATAACTTTTGGCAAATTCTGATACTATTCATTCCATTTCCTTCCCCATTCTATAAAATTGGTCGAACCAAACAAGCCCTAAGTTGATCTAAGAGCGAATCTATATTGAGTGTTTGGGGAAAGTTACACTTCTAACAATCTCAAAACTATATTTTAAAGGCTTCAAACATTGCAAATTGTCCCTGTTGTTTTTTTAAAAAAATTGCATTCCAATCTATGCTTTATATAACAAATCAACAAATAAGTATGTCATCTGTCCCTCTAAGAAAGTTTTTCTGGATCTACCACCAGCATAACTTTTACCGAAATTTTAACTATTAATTATTATTATTTGCTATCTGAAAAAGAAACTAGGCAAAACACATTTCCGATCAAGGGAGATTAACAATAATGGTGAATTATAGAAAAACTTAGGTTTAATATTATGCTATATTCTTTTAGTTTATCACAAGTATTATGTTTGTGCTCGCATGAGTAGGTGTGATATCTTTGACTTGCATGTATGCCCTCCAAAAAAAAAAAAATTTATTGAATATGACCAGACAAATGACTTATAGCATTATACCAAAAATCAATATCCACTGATGAACTAAAATCATCGTGAGTAGAATATGAAACCCCTATATTTTTTGCTTATGGATATCAAAATTAGCACAAAGACCACTTGAAGGGCTCAATTCACCTAAGTATAAACTTGATCGTTTTTTTAGTTCATAAAAAGCATAGATAGTCTGTACGAATCAAATGAAGAAGGGATTAATCTAGGCTATTTAACTCACAAAACTAAACGCTTAGTACTCTAAAAATTATTTTTTGAAGTACTAATAGCAGGCAATGTAAATACTTACCGCATCTCAGAGGGTTGTTTGCAAGTTTTTAATTGTAAGGGTTTTTTTGTGCCATTTTATCAGATTATTTAGAGGGTTGTTTGCAGTTTTGAAATTTTCAAAGGATTGTTTATAATTTTTATATTTTTACGAGGTTGTTTGCAATTGTCATATTTTTAGGGGATTTTTGTATTTTTTGTATTTTTAGGGGTCTGTTAGAACTTTTTTGAATTTTTAGGTTTTTTGGTAATTTCTGGATTTGAGGGGGTTGTTTGCAATTTTGGGACTCTTCAAGGGGTTGGTGGTAATTTTTTTGCTTTTCTGGAGGTAGTTTGTAGTTTTTGAATTTTAAGGGTTTGTTTGTACTTTTAAAACTTTCAAGAGCTTTTTGCAATTTTAAAATTTTCAGGATTTGTTTGTAATTTTCTAATCTTTTAGGGAGTGTTATAATTTTCATATCTTTTAGGGTGTTGCTTATAATTTTTTAAAATTTTTTTGAAGGGTCTATCCATATTTTTGGACTTTATATATTTCATATTTTTCAAGGATTTTGCCATTTTCAAAATTATCTAGGGGCTATTTTAACTTTTATATTTTTCTAGGAGAGTTTTCTAGTTTTTATACTTTTAAGGGGTTGTTTGTAATTATCCTATTTTTGGGGTTGTTTACAATTTTTAAAATTTAAGGAGTTTTGCAAATTCATAGCTGTTTTGGGGCTGTTTGTTTTGTTCATGGGGGCTATTTATAATTTTTGGATTTTTAGGAGACTCTTTGTCATATTTCTGTTTTCAAGGTTGTTTTATAGTTTTTTATTTCTATTTTTAAATAATATTTGACATATGTACAATTTTACATCTATGATTTTATATAGAGAGACTCTCAATTTATATGATTATTAAATTTTTTAATTATGAATAATTATAGTTTAATTATAACTATCAAATATTTGATTATTAGAATTTTAATAGTACACTATCTTCCTTTAGTTTATCATCTGCATTATAGTAATTTATTAATCACATTCTTTTAAGAGTATAAATCTTTCAAAGAATATTTCCCACAAAAAGAATTATATATATTTTTTGTTTTTAGGGAAAGAAAGTGTTGATTCCATATCCTCTTACAAAAGGTGGGAAAAGGTATCTATAGCTCATTTTGTGGTTAGTTACATGTACATTGGATTATGTTGATATTACTAAAAATTTGATTATTATTTATAATTATTTGTACACTTTTCATATTGCAAAAAGAGAGAAGCAAACATCTTACACAAAGGGCCTGTTTGGTTGGCAAAAATTTTGAGGAAATCAAAGAAATGAGGAGACAAATCTATGTAGGCTTATCTCATTTCCCACCCCTTTTGATTTCTTTGCTTTGGTTGAGAGAATAAAATAAAGAAATGTCTTACATGTGAGACCCATCCATGTGAGAGGTAATATTTTTTGTGGGCTCCGATTGAAGAAAAACTCATTTCCTCCCAAAAAGTTTTGAAAGGGACATTAAAAATGAGAAATATGTACCACACATTGTACTTAAGCTATTTCTTTGTTTTCATTTTTTTTCTTAACTTGAGAAAAGAAATTAGTTATATTGTTTTAATAGGTTTGGGCCCACGGGAATTGCTCTTAAAATGGCCCGTTAGACCGTGATCCCCGCTCACCGCCGCCGTTGCCATTAATTACATGTGTATTTGTCATCCAGAAACAGTAGTAAATTTTGTTTAGAGGGTTGGATTCAGGGAATATAGGGCCTATATTTAGTCTTTGGCATTAGCTGCTGTCTTGAACAGCAAACAGCTTGCTTGGGTTTAAAACTGTTAGGTTCTTGAAATCATTTTATGCATTCTAAATAAGATTCCCCCCACGTAATCAATCATATTAGAATACTCTATCATCTATTTTAACAAACTCTATCATATCAACCATTCATGTAAATATGTTCAAATGCAATGTGAGCATGGCTCAAAATTGCTAATACGAGAGACTTATAGGGGTTGTAACATGACTTTGAGCTGTACGTGACAATATCCAATCAACATAATTTAGATTGATAGACGAAAAAGGCATTGGTGCTACAAGAGCTGTGAACTAGAGGTTTTTCCTTGGGAAATAGACCTTGTGGGCTCAAGTTGTGACTGCTGTGATGATCAAGTTCATATAGAAAATATGCTAGGAATTGAGTATTGATAACCCTTTAGATGTTAGGCGGCCGAGGACATTAAAGTTCATCGAGTTACCTCAAAGAGAGTTTTAACATATAACCGAAAATGAACTGCTTTTAGTGTTTGATATCACAAAAGGTGAATCTTGGGGTGATAATTGTGTGCATGTGATAGATGAACCAAGTCAATCGTTGTTTCTTTAGCAAAGAGTAGTCAAACTTTTAACAAAAATCACGCTCGTAGTGCTAGTTACGTCAACGCAAAGAGTTGATGAGAAGATGCATTTAGATTATAGTGTCATGTAAGCGTTGATCAGAGTTCACATGTACGAGATATTCTGATGTGGTTTGTATTCTATCATGAGTTTTTTTTAAAAAAAGTGTGTTTGGTGTGGAGGCCCAAACAGCTGATCCCATCACACGATCAACCCGCGTCAACTCCATTAGGCAACTATATCTATCGTGTTCTGCCCACTTCCCAATTTTCTTCATTTTTTCTACAGTTGTTAGGTTTCTGCACCCAGAATCTTGACCCAAACCAGTTGACCCCACTCTGGGTCCCACAAAAGAGGACCGAGTCATACAAAACCAAAGAATCTGCACATGGGTGTTACTCTGTTCTCTCTCTCTCTCTCTCAAATGCGACACTTTTTTTTTCCTGTTTTTGTTATTTTCTCATCAAATAAGCATCGAGATTTGTTGCATATCAACTTATATCAACTTGAGGAGACAAGGATTTGGTACCCAATATCAGTAAAAAAATATACCCAATAGAAGTTGAAGGGTAGAGAGTCACTTCACTCCCCTCTGTTTTTTTGTTTTTTTCTTTGTCTTTTCGGTCTCTTGTAGAGTGATTAAAGCGGAGAATGCAAGATAAAGGAAGGGGGTGGTTGTAAATTTTGATGGGTTTGGTGATTTAGGCTCTGAATTTGGTTTCAGCTTTAGGGTATCTCTGGGATTCTGCTACCAAGGTGAGGATTTGCATTTTTTTCAGGAAAACTTTGCAATTTTTACTATTACAGCTCTTTTTATCTCAATAATTTAGTGAAATGAGTAGCAAGATTGCCTTTTGAATTGAGATAAGAAGAAGATGAAGAATAATAAGGAGAAGATTGGCTGGCCAAATTTTTGCTGGAGATTACACTGCAGAAAGTTGGCAATTGAAGTGGTCCTGAACCTGCATTTTCTTTTTCTTATGAGGTCTTATTTGCTTTTGCTCATTATAATTCAGTGTGAAGAAGCACAGAATCTACAGAACCAAGTGTTTCTTACACTAGATATGCCTTAGATATACAATTATGGTGTTAGGAATTTTACAAGGTGAAAAAGTAAAGTGTGGACAAAGGTGGCTTTTTGTTATACTAACAATTTGAGGAATGAACAAGCTGAAGTTAGTTTGGAATTCTAGAATTAATCCATATTTTATATCTATTAGCAAATATTATCTTCTAATTTAGGTTCTTGTTTGTTACAGATTTCATTCTTATTTAGGATTTTCTCTTATTTCAACAATATCTAATTCAATTATACTTTTGGTCATGTAGGTAGTTTTCAGTATTATTTTTTTCTGTATATCCTTTTTATTTATCAACTGCTATCATGTGAACTAGTTATACACTTTGGAAAAAGAGTATTGATATAAAGATTTATTTCCTAATGGTACCATTTGGGACAATATATGGATATGTTCTATTTCTAGGATAAGCTGAAGAATTTATCGTATAGATATAATGGCAATTGGTACAGAAACATTCAAGATAGTTGGTAAAAGCAATAGCTAGTGCGAACTAAGCATAAAAGCCTTATTTCACCTTTTGAGTGGCTGATATCGTCTACAAAGAGTACCATCGAGGTCTAACGTATGAACGAAATCTAAGAAGTTTTTATAAGAAATACGTAGCGGCACATTGTCTTCTACCATTTGATAAAGTAGTAAGGCTACTTAAGGGTTTTATGTGATTCAACAACTAGGCATAAGAAATGTTTATAAGACTATAACAAATATAACCATGTGAAAGTCAAACTAAAAGAGCATTATCTCACATAAGAGAATGTAATATTTGGCAGATATAAAGTCATTTTTCAGACTTATATTCACTTTCGTACCTTTATTATTGGGTACTAGAAGTATCAGCATGCTTCAAAGTACATAGGGTTCTATGTTATACAACACCCATCAGTAAACCATGTATAGTGTCTAGCTATAGTGCAAACTGCGAAATACACTCTCATGATAGAAGCAATGGTGAACATGACTTTCTTTATTTAGTATGATTCTAGTATCACTCTCATGAGCATTACACTTCAATCTTCTTTCTTTTGCCGCCGTTTTCTTATTGGCTCATAGACTTCTAGTTAGATATTGGAGAGAAGTTCATTGAACCCTCACAGGCACCAATGCATGATCTACTAGGCATTTTCTTAGTGGAAAGGCGCCAGCATTATGGAAGAATAAATTATTCCATAATTATTTTAGGAAAACAACTATTTTTATCCTAAAACCTCTTTTTTTTTGCAAAAAAATTTTGCAAAAAAAAAAAAGATAAGGATGACGAGCGGTATAGTTGACTTCCTTTTATGCCAATAGCAGTACCATTATTCACTAACCATAATATAACTTCCCTTAAATTTACTCCGAAATAATCCTGTTAAAGGTAGCTTTTCTTCCTAGTGATATTCCATTGCCATTGTAAATAGATGATCCTTCTTAGTGAGCTCAATTGGACAGCAAGTCGTGCTTATCTTTTCTGGTATGCTTGTTTAACACTATAAAATTGATTTGCATACACTTTTTTTTAGTTATTTGTGATAAAGTCTTTGTTATTATGGTGGTTGTTTGATTCTTCTTTTTATTTTTATTTTTCCTGAAAAGACAGCGAATATGGTTGTTCTCTCTACTGCGTGTTTTCTGATTGGTTTTTATTTTATAATTCTTAGGTCTTTGGAGATCTATCATCTTCTACTTTGTGATTTCATGGCATGAGGTGAAAGAGGGTTAGAAGATTGAAGCTTATTATATGTCTCTTGTTTTGATCATTCCTTGTTTGAAAAAAGAAATGGTCTTGATGCATAGGAATGGTAGTATATTAGAAGATGAAGATGAAAAGGAAAATGATGAGTTAGATTCCACGGTATCAAAGCTCAAGAAGAAGCATCCATTGATTTTGGATGTTAGACATCCGTTTCGGAATAATCTAAGTATTCCACATTACATCAAATTTCTCAATGTCAATAGGAACCTTAGATGGGTTGATACCGATTTTGTGGAAAATAGAAACTCAAACCATCTCAATTTTCTTTGTAGAACATCATCCTTAGTTAATATCCCTATAAACTTGAGTCCTTCAGAGATGATCATTGACCGGTTTGGAGATTCTAGAAGAAGGAGTGCAAGTGATCTCACTGACCTCTTTGAATTAGCCAAAAGAACTTTCATGCGAAGATCCCTTTTGAAGAGCTCGATAATTTTTCAATTAGGAAATCTAGATGGTTCAATTAGACCATTTAGGGCAACATCCTTTAGTATGAATCCAATGAAGACTTTCGAGTTTATTAGCTCTCCATTATCAAAGGAGCCTATTTCCGAAGTGACTTCTCCTAGCACTGAAATCTCCAATTTTAAGGCTTCTGAGAAAGTGCTTGTTTCTTGCTCAAGTAAGAATTCGACAATTTCATACCAATCAAATCCATCTCCAAATCTCACTGATTCCAAAGGGTTTCTTCATTGTGTTTGGAAGAAGGATTCTCTCAATATCTTATTCAAAGAAGATAATGATAGCGGGAAAGAATATGTGGCTAGTTTTCATCAGATTGAATCAAATGATAAAGCAATGGACTTCTTATATATCTTCCATTTGAGAACAAGTAATAAATCAGAAGAATTTGTTGGCAAGATGAAAGTATTTAGCTCTTTGATACTCAATCCAAACGGGTCCAAATCAGTGGAGACGGAGTTTGTTTTATATGGCATCCAAGACCATTCAAGAGAAATGCAAGATTCAACTTTTAGTGCAACGAAGAATAAAGGCTTATCTAAGGTGTCCAAAATATTTAAGTCAAGCAATTCTTTGAAGCACAAGTCTACGAGCAAAATTGTCAAACCAAGCTCTCAACTTGAAAATGGTTTCCAACCAAATCTTGAGCTAGCTGCTATCATAGTAAAAAGCTCATCGCATTTTCATGAGAAAGATAAAGAAACTGGTGGTTGGGGGCTTAAGTTTCTCGAAAAAGTTACAATAGATCCGTTATCGAATTATGGAAATAGCATTGATGTTTTGATTCCGGATGATTTTCATGGTGGGCCCATCACAGGTGATAGTGGTCCCTCTTCTCTTATTGAAAGATGGAGGTCTAGTGGACATTGTGATTGTGAAGGGTGGGATATCGGCTGTCCTCTAACAGTACTACATGATAGCAGTTCAACAGAAGCTTTTCACAAGGAGGATTCACAAGAGACCAAGGCAGTAAATCTTTTCATAGAGGTGAGTTACTCATTTCATTTTGTTCTATTCCTTTATATCTTCTTAATAGAGTACTTTGCATGTGCGATGATATATTGTTTGCTGGCATGGTTTTGACACTGTTTTACGTTGGCATTCAATTGTGACTTATTTATGTATTTGCATCATGTAAAAGTCGAATTTCCTTTTAATACATTGCCTTTTCTAGAAAATTAGTAGGCATGTTAATAACACTTCAATGTTGGAGTGCTTGCTTGATTTATGACAAAGAACACTTCTCTCATGAATGTGGGTATTTTAATCATTATTGCTGAATGTCATATTAATATTATTCCTTTCTTTTATCAAGTTATAGACATTTTCTGAAAATAGAAAATTGATAAGAGTATGTGCCTTTCCTTTTCCTAGACCGGATGGTGATATGTCAGATTCTGACCTGAACTCACTTACAACCAGGGATTTCCTGTAATTTTGAACTTTGAGATAAATGTCGATTAATACTAGTCCCTTTTATCAAGTTATGTTAGATTCTGACCGCATTCACTTAAAACCAGGGGTTTCCTAAATTCTGACCTGCATTCACTTGTGTCAGTTGTTCCTGAGTTTCTTAACATTGAGGTGCATTCTCACCTGCATCATGTTTTCCTGTCAATCTTCAATTGAATGTGGAACACAGGAAACCGACGATCTCATCACGTAATTTTTCCTGATTTATGTTTCAGAAATAACTGCACTTTTTTCTCAACAATATTTCTCTGATGCTACCGTTAATTGTTCAGGGTACAAAGTACAGCGAGCCCTCTTTGAAACTGTTGACAACGAGTGAAGATACGCATACTATGTATTTCCAGCAAACTCTCTCATCTCTGCAAGCTTTTTCAGTAGGAGTTGCAATCATCCATTCTCAGACTCCATCTCTACATCCAAAATTGTAAATAGATAAAAAAGGGACAATTATTTTTCTTTTTATTTGTGACTAGATTATATAAGGAGGGATCGATAGTTTCCATAGGTTGATTTACATGGGTCATAATCTTTTTATCTCCTTTTGTAAGATAATGCTGTATGATTATTAGATAGAGGAGAAATCTAGAGCTTGTAAGTTGATTTTTTATTGAGCTTGTAACTTAATGTTGATTACCTTTTGGGGGTTAAAGAAAAGGAATTTTTTTAATATGCAGCTTGTATTTCAAGGCTGACATGCAATATCTTCCATATATTTTGTGGTACTAGAATGTGTGTTATGTGGAAATTTTGTTCACAGATTAGTTATATCAAAGTTATAAGTTTTCTGAATTATGATTTCTGTGAGAACCGAGGATAGACAATTATATATTTGGTTGCTTTTCCCCTCTTTGGAAAAAGAGGGATAGGAAAAGGTTGGCGGAGATTAAGAAGGCATGAATCAAGGGAATTTAATGAAAATTTTACA
Source organism: Asparagus setaceus (assembly GCA_012295165.1). Taxonomy (NCBI): domain Eukaryota; kingdom Viridiplantae; phylum Streptophyta; class Magnoliopsida; order Asparagales; family Asparagaceae; genus Asparagus; species Asparagus setaceus. The sequence goes on along the minus strand of CM022702.1, from coordinate 59,207,542 downwards.
TGCTTATATTTTCTGTGGCTTAATCTTTGTTGTTCTATACTAAGTTTGTTTTGATATTAATCCCTCAAATCATTATAAAATCACTCTAATCAAGAGTAGAAGAAGCAATCAGAGGGAAATTAGTTCCTCAAATCATTGAAAATTCTATTGGGTCCCCAAGTTTCATAGGTTGTTTTAGATTGATCCTGTTAACTGTTACTTCTACTCTTGATTTAAGGGACTAATTTTAAAATCACTTAAGAATTAGGGGACTAGCAATTCCAATGATAGGGACTAATTTCAAAATAACTTATAATTGTGGAATCTAAAGGCAATTTTAATGATTTGGGGACTAGTTTTAAAATAAGTAAGATGAATAGGACTAATGTCGAAAAAACCCACAAGTTTCAAAGTCAAAGTCAAACTCGAACTCAAACCCACTGTCGTATTATCGGGTTGCGGGTTCTAAGATTTTGGCACAAACATCCGAGTAACGAGGCAGCTTTAGGTAGCTGCTCCGCGGAGCACCAGACCTTCGTTATTTCAATATCATAAACCCTAGCATTTTGCTTCCCTCTAAAAATTCGATAAAATTGATCGAAAATGCCACCGAATTCCTCTCTTCGATCGATCGCATAGCGAGTTTCGAGCTCGATCGAGGGTTTCTCTTCCTTAGTCTTCGAGGTTTCAGAACGCTCGGGATCTCTGAAACCCTAAGGTGATCTCTTGATGTCCCTAAATTTATCGCTTTGTTCAGTTTATTTGGAGATTTTAGGCGTCAGTGTGGTATTTGATCTCACATGCAAGCTGTTTACTTTGTTCTCTCCTCTGACATTATCCACTTCCATCGCCCTGTATTTTTAGAATCTGTTCCCAAGTTTAGAAATTTAATGCTAATTTTGTTATTTGAGTAGTTGTTGAGAAGTTAAAGATTCTATTTTTAGCAGTCGATGCTGACATCTTTACAAAAGACGCATGCTTGCCTAATTGATGCTGGATTTTCTCAGCATGATGTTATTATTATTATTATTATTATTTTTGAGAAAAGGAAAACGTATTCTTTGTAAATCCAGCACTTTTAGTGAGTATACAACTGTGACCCACTTAGAACCTGCAAACATTTCATTTTGGTGGACTTCAGTTTTTCCCTGAATAGGTCTTGAAAGCGAATTAAACTGAATAGTAAGCTGTTCATATTCATATTTGTTTACAATTTTCAAATTTGACTATTTTTCTTTGAATTTCTTCGAATCTGAATTCAGATACAAATATTCTTCAAATGTTAGCTGAAAATTTATGGAACAATAAACTATTTACTTAAGAAGATGTGTTTAAAGATTTACTTTCGTTTGTCAAAAGAATTAAAAAAACTACATTTAATTTCTATTTGAAAATTATGCCTTTGTAATTATGATGAATAACCTTGTAATTGAATGTTGTTAAAAGGACTGATTTGAGAATCTTAAGTCTCTCAAATTAGTATAGAATCTGAACTTAAAATGCAAGAAGGTCAAAACATAACTTCAAGTGTGTAACAATATAAATCGTAAGAAATCAAAATTTAAACAGATATTTCATAAGCAAATAAATCTTATATGTGAATGCTCATAGTTGATTCGTTTATATCAGAATACTAAACATTATTTGATTTATCTTAAATAATCTCCTGATCAAATTTGAGCAGAGATTATTGGAAGTATGTGATAATTATTTGATCAACTTTTACCCTAGGTCCCTACCCAGTTCTACTAAATTTCTTTTGAAACTCTTCAAGTTTAGATTATTAGTTGATTTCAATCACCCTGTGCATTATTCCAAGTTCTCTGCACAACAATTATAACATGAGTGATTTTTTCCTTCTCTCCAAAAGAACTTTCATGCGAAGATCCCTTTTGAAGAACTCGATAATTTTTCAATTTGGAAATCTAGATGGTTCAATTAGACCATTTAGGGCAACATCCTTTAGTATGAATCCAATGAAGACTTTCGAGTTTATTAGCTCTCCATTATCAAAGGAGCCTATTTCCGAAGTGACTTCTCCTAGCACTGAAATCTCCAATTTTAAGGCTTCTGAGAAAGTGCTTGTTTCTTGCTCAAGTAAGAATTCGACAATTTCATACCAATCAAATCCATCTCCAAATCTCACTGTTTCCAAAGGGTTTCTTCATTGTGTTTGGAAGAAGGATTCTCTCAATATCTTATTCAAAGAAGATAATGATAGCGGGAAAGAATATGTGGCTAGTTTTCATCAGATTGAATCAAACGATAAAGCAATGGACTTCTTATATATCTTCCATTTGAGAACAAGTAATAAATCAGAAGAATTTGTTGGCAAGATGAAAGTATTTAGCTCTTTGATACTCAATCCAAACGGGTCCAAATCAGTGGAGACGGAGTTTGTTTTATATGGCATCCAAGACCATTCAAGAGAAATGCAAGATTCAACTTTTAGCGCAACGAAGAATAAAGGCTTATCTAAGGTGTCCAAAATATTTAAGTCAAGCAATTCTTTGAAGCACAAGTCTACGAACAAAATTGTCAAAGCAAGCTCTCAACTTGAAAATGGTTTCCAACCAAATCTTGAGCTAGCTGCTATCATAGTAAAAAGCTCATCGCATTTTCATGAGAAAGATAAAGAAACTGGTGGTTGGGGGCTTAAGTTTCTCGAAAAAGTTACAATAGATCCGTTATCGAATTATGGAAATAGCATTGATGTTTTGATTCCGGATGATTTTCATGGTGGGCCCATCACAGGTGATAGTGGTCCCTCTTCTCTTATTGAAAGATGGAGGTCTAGTGGGCATTGTGATTGTGAAGGGTGGGATATCGGCTGTCCTCTAACAGTACTACATGATAGCAGTTCAACAGAAGCTTTTCACAAGGAGGATTCACAAGAGACCAAGGCAGTAAATCTTTTCATAGAGGTGAGTTACTCATTTCATTTTGTTCTATTCCTTTATATCTTCGTAATAGAGTACTTTGCATGTGCGATGATATATTGTTTGCTGGCATGGTTTTGACACTGTTTTACGTTGGCATTCAATTGTGACTTATTTATGTATTTGCATCATGTAAAGTCGAATTTCCTTTTAATACATTGCCTTTTCTAGAAAATTAGTAGGCATGTTAATAACACTTCAATGTTGGAGTGCTTGCTTGATTTATGACAAAGAACACTTCTCTCATGAATGTGGGTATTTTAATCATTATTGCTGAATGTCATATTAATATTATTCCTTTCTTTTATCAAGTTATAGACATTTTCTGAAAATAGAAAATTGATAAGAGTATGTGCCTTTCCTTTTCCTAGACCGGATGGTGATATGTCAGATTCTGACCTGAACTCACTTACAACCAGGGATTTCCTGTAATTTTGAACTTTGAGATAAATGTCGTATTAATACTAGTCCCTTTTATCAAGTTATGTTAGATTCTGACCCGCATTCACTTAAAACCAGGGGTTTCCTAAATTCTGACCTGCATTCACTTGTGTCAGTTGTTCCTGAGTTTCTTAACATTGAGGTGCATTCTCACCTGCATCATGTTTTCCTGTCAATCTTCAATTGAATGTGGAACACAGGAAACCCGACGATCTCATCAATGTAATTTTTCCTGATTTATGTTTCGAAATAACTGCACTTTTTCTCAACAATATTTCTCTGATGCTACCGTTAATTGTTCAGGGTACAAAGTACAGCGAGCCCTCTTTGAAACTGTTGACAACGAGTGAAGATCGCATACTATGTATTTCCAGCAAACTCTCTCATCTCTGCAAGCTTTTTCAGTAGGAGTTGCAATCATCCATTCTCAGACTCCATATCTACATCCAAAATTGTAAATAGATAAAAAAGGGACAATTATTTTTCTTTTTATTTGTGACTAGATTATATAAGGAGGGATCGATAGTTTCCATAGGTTGATTTACATGGGTCATAATCTTTTATCTCCTTTTGTAAGATAATGCTGTATGATTATTAGATAGAGGAGAAATCTAGAGCTTGTAAGTTGATTTTTTATTGAGCTTGTAACTTAATGTTGATTACCTTTTTGGGGGTTAAAGAAAAGGAATTTTTTAATATGCAGCTTGTATTTCAAGGCTGACATGCAATATCTTCCATATATTTTGTCTTACTAGAATGTGTGTTATGTGGAAATTTTGTTCACAGATTAGTTATATCAAAGTTATAAGTTTTCTGAATTATGATTTCTGTGAGAACCGAGGATAGACAATTATATATTTGGTTGCTTTTCCCCTCTTTGGAAAAAGAGGGATAGGAAAAGGTTGGCGGAGATTAAGAAGGCATGAATCAAGGGAATTTAATGAAAATTTTACATGCTTATATTTTCTGTGGCTTAATCTTTGTTGTTCTATCCTAAGTTTGTTTTGATATTAGTCCCTCAAATCATTATAAAATCACTCTAATCAAGAGTAGAAGAAGCAATCAGAGGGAAATTAGTTCCTCAAATCATTGAAAATTCTATTGGGTCCCCAAGTTTCATAGGTTGTTTTAGATTGATCCTGTTAACTGTTACTTCTACTCTTGATTTAAGGGACTAATTTTAAAATCACTTAAGAATTAGGGGACTAGCAATTCCAATGATAGGGACTAATTTCAAAATAACTTATAATTGTGGAATCTAAAGGCAATTTTAATGATTTGGGGACTAGTTTTAAAATAAGTAAGATGAATAGGACTAATGTCGAAAAAACCACAAGTTTCAAACTCAAAGTCAAACTCGAACTCAAACCCACTGTCGTATTATCGGGTTGCGGGTTCTAAGATTTTGGCACAAACATCCGAGTAACGAGGCAGCTTTAGGTAGCTGCTCCGCGGAGCACCAGACCTTCGTTATTTCAATATCATAAACCCTAGCATTTTGCTTCCTCTAAAAATTCGATAAAATTGATCGAAAATGCCACCGAATTCCTCTCTTCGATCGATCGCATAGCGAGTTTCGAGCTCGATCGAGGTTTCTCTTCCTTAGTCTTCGAGGTTTCAGAACGCTCGGGATCTCTGAAACCCTAAGGTGATCTCTAGATGTCCCTAAATTTATCGCTTTGTTCAGTTTATTTGGAGATTTTAGGCGTCAGTGTGGTATTTGATCTCACATGCAAGCTGTTTACTTTGTTCTCTCCTCTGACATTATCCACTTCCATCGCCCTGTATTTTTTAGAATCTGTTCCCAAGTTTAGAAATTTAATGCTAATTTTGTTATTTGAGTAGTTGTTGAGAAGTTAAAGATGCTATTTTTAGCAGTCGATGCTGACATCTTTACAAAAGACGCATGCTTGCCTAATTGATGCTGGATTTTCTCAGCATGATGTTATTATTATTATTATTATTTTTGAGAAAAGGAAAACGTATTCTTTGTAAATCCAGCACTTTTAGTGAGTATACAACTGTGACCCACTTAGAACCTGCAAACATTTCATTTTGGTGGACTTCAGTTTTTCCCTGAATAGGTCTTGAAAGCGAATTAAACTGAATAGTAAGCTGTTCATATTCATATTTGTTTACAATTTTCAAATTTGACTATTTTTCTTTGAATTTCTTCGAATCTGAATTCAGATACAAATATTCTTCAAATGTTAGCTGAAAATTTATGGAACAATAAACTATTTACTTAAGAAGATGTGTTTAAAGATTTACTTTCGTTTGTCAAAAGAATTAAAAAAACTACATTTAATTTCTATTTGAAAATTATGCCTTTGTAATTATGATGAATAACCTTGTAATTGAATGTTGTTAAAAGGACCGATTTGAGAATCTTAAGTCTCTCAAATTAGTATAGAATCTGAACTTAAAATGTAAGAAGGTCAAAACATAACTTCAAGTGTGTAACAATATAAATCGTAAGAAATCAAAATTTAAACAGATATTTCATAAGCAAATAAATCTTATATGTGAATGCTCATAGTTGATTCGTTTATATCAGAATACTAAACATTATTTGATTTATCTTAAATAATCTCCTGATCAAATTTGAGCAGAGATTATTGAAGTATGTGATAATTATTTGATCAACTTTTACCCTAGGTCCCTACCCGAAGTTCTACTAAATTTCTTTTGAAACTCTTCAAGTTTAGATTATTAGTTGATTTCAATCACCCTGTGCATTATTCCAAGTTCTCTGCACAACAATTATAACATGAGTGATTTTTCCCTTCTCTCATAAAAGAACTTTGCACTCCTTCATTAGACCATCTGATGTTTCATGCACATTGAATAATTGCTTGGATTTAGGAAAATGGTGAACTTCTTTGGCATGAACTTGTGCAAGGGAAATAATGCTTTGTTGTTTGATATTTCTTATTTTCCTTGTCATTGGTGTGAAAGCAATGCATTTCATTGGTATGTTTTCATTGATCATATTTAAGGATGCCTCCGCCTCCAAGAGCAAGAACTGCCTTACAGGCTATGAAGAGCATTGGATTTTCCAGTAAAGAGGCTGCACCTATATTGAGGAAGCTTCTTGAGGTTTATGAGAACAACTGGGAGTACATTGAAGATAATGATTATCAAGTTCTAATTGACAGCATACTTGAGGCAGGAAGCAAAGGTAAACGTCTCTATATTGTTTTTAGTAATATTGCACATGATTGTTAAAAGAATTGTTGTTAATTCTCTTTCTTGTCAATTCATTTTCTTGATGTCAAATGTATAACAAATAAGCTTACTTGACTATGGTACTGGATGTTTAATATTCAAACAATTGTATCAGGCTTCTACTGCAAAACAAAATGCTGTGGCTGGTGATGATCCTGAGCATTCTAGAAAGAGAATAAGAAAGCTAAGTGAAAACCCTTCGAGATGATCATTGACGGTTTGGAGATTCTAGAAGAAGGAGTGCAAGTGATGTCACTGACCTCTTTGAATTAGCCAAAAGAACTTTCATGCGAAGATCCCTTTTGAAGAACTCGATAATTTTTCAATTTGGAAATCTAGATGGTTCAATTAGACCATTTAGGGCAACATCCTTTAGTATGAATCCAATGAAGACTTTCGAGTTTATTAGCTCTCCATTATCAAAGGAGCCTATTTCCGAAGTGACTTCTCCTAGCACTGAAATCTCCAATTTTAAGGCTTCTGAGAAAGTGCTTGTTTCTTGCTCAAGTAAGAATTGACAATTTCATACCAATCAAATCCATCTCCAAATCTCACTGTTTCCAAAGGGTTTCTTCATTGTGTTTGGAAGAAGGATTCTCTCAATATCTTATTCAAAGAAGATAATGATAGCGGGAAAGAATATGTGGCTAGTTTTCATCAGATTGAATCAAATGATAAAGCAATGGACTTCTTATATATCTTCCATTTGAGAACAAGTAATAAATCAGAAGAATTTGTTGGCAAGATGAAAGTATTTAGCTCTTTGATACTCAATCCAAACGGGTCCAAATCAGTGGAGACGGAGTTTGTTTTATATGGCATCCAAGACCATTCAAGAGAAATGCAAGATTCAACTTTTAAGAAGAAAACTTATCTAAGGTGTCCAAAATATTTAAGTCAAGCAATTCTTTGAAGCACAAGTCTGAACAAAATTGTCAAACAAGCTCTCAACTTGAAAATGGTTTCCAACCAAATCTTGAGCTAGCTGCTATCATAGTAAAAGCTCATCGCATTTTCATGAGAAAGATAAAGAAACTGGTGGTTGGGGGCTTAAGTTTCTCGAAAAGTTACAATAGATCCGTTATCGAATTATGGAAATAGCATTGATGTTTTGATTCCGGATGATTTTCATGGTGGGCCCATCACAGGTGATAGTGGTCCCTCTTCTCTTATTGAAAGATGGAGGTCTAGTGGGCATTGTGATTGTGAAGGGTGGGATATCGGCTGTCCTCTAACAGTACTACATGATAGCAGTTCAACAGAAGCTTTTCACAAGGAGGATTCACAAGAGACCAAGGCAGTAAATCTTTTCATAGAGGTGAGTTACTCATTTCATTTTGTTCTATTCCTTTATATCTTCTTAATAGAGTACTTTGCATGTGATGATATATTGTTTGCTGGCATGGTTTTGACACTGTTTTACGTTGGCATTCAATTGTGACTTATTTATGTATTTGCATCATGTAAAAGTCGAATTTCCTTTTAATACATTGCCTTTTCTAGAAAATTAGTAGGCATGTTAATAACACTTCAATGTTGGAGTGCTTGCTTGATTTATGACAAAGAACACTTCTCTCATGAATGTGGGTATTTTAATCATTATTGGTGAATGTCGTATTAATATTATTCCTTTCTTTTATCAAGTTGTAGACATTTTCTGAAAATAGAAAATTGATAAGAGTATGTGCCTTTCCTTTTCCTAGACCGGATGGTGATATGTCAGATTCTGACCTGAACTCACTTACAACCAGGGATTTCCTGTAATTTTGAACTTTGAGCTAAATGTCGTATTAATACTAGTCCCTTTTATCAAGTTATGTTAGATTCTGACCCGCATTCACTTAAAACCAGGGCCTAAATTCTGACCTGCATTCACTTGTGTCAGTTGTTCCTGAGTTTCTTAACATTGAGGTGCATTCTCACCTGCATCATGTTTTCCTGTCAATCTTCAATTGAATGTGGAACACAGGAAACCGGCGATCTCATCGTAATTTTTCCTGATTTATGTTTCAGAAATAACTGCACTTTTTCTCAACAATATTTCTCTGATGCTACCGTTAATTGTTCAGGGTACAAAGTACAGCGAGCCCTCTTTGAAACTGTTGACAACGAGTGAAGATCGCATACTATGTATTTCCAGCAAACTCTCTCATCTCTGCAAGCTTTTTCAGTAGGAGTTGCAATCATCCATTCTCAGACTCCATATCTACATCCAAAATTGTAAATAGATAAAAAAGGGACAATTATTTTTCTTTTTATTTGTGACTAGATTATATAAGGAGGGATCGATAGTTTCCATAGGTTGATGGGTCATAATCTTTTTATCTCCTTTTGTAAGATAATGCTGTATGATTATTAGATAGAGGAGAAATCTAGAGCTTGTAAGTTGATTTTTTATTGAGCTTGTAACTTAATGTTGATTACCTTTTTGGGGTTAAAGAAAAGGAATTTTTTTAATATGCAGCTTTATTTCAAGGCTGACATGCAATATCTTCCATATATTTTGTCTTACTAGAATGTGTGTTATGTGGAAATTTTGTTCACAGATTAGTTATATCAAAGTTATAAGTTTTCTGAATTATGATTTCTGTGAGAACCGAGGATAGACAATTATATATTTGGTTGCTTTTCCCTCTTTGGAAAAGAGGGATAGGAAAAGGTTGGCGGAGATTAAGAAGGCATGAATCAAGGGAATTTAATGAAAATTTTACATGCTTATATTTTCTGTGGCTTAATCTTTGTTGTTCTATCCTAAGTTTGTTTTGATATTAATCCCTCAAATCATTATAAAATCACTCTAATCAAGAGTAGAAGAAGCAATCAGAGGGAAATTAGTTCCTCAAATCATTGAAAATTCTATTGGGTCCCCAAGTTTCATAGGTTGTTTTAGATTGATCCTGTTAACTGTTACTTCTACTCTTGATTTAAGGGACTAATTTTAAAATCACTTAAGAATTAGGGGACTAGCAATTCCAATGATAGGGACTAATTTCAAAATAACTTATAATTGTGGAATCTAAAGGCAATTTTAATGATTTGGGGACTAGTTTTAAAATAAGTAAGATGAATAGGACTAATGTCGAAAAAAACCCACAAGTTTCAAACTCAAAGTCAAACTCGAACTCAAACCCACTGTCGTACTATCGGGTTGCGGGTTCTAAGATTTTGGCACAAACATCCGAGTAACGAGGCAGCTTTAGGTAGCTGCTCCGCGGAGCACCAGACCTTCGTCATTTCAATATCATAAACCCTAGCATTTTGCTTCCCTCTAAAAATTCGATAAAATTGATCGAAAATGCCACCGAATTCCTCTCTTCGATCGATCGCATAGCGAGTTTCGAGCTCGATCGAGGGTTTCTCTTCCTTAGTCTTCGAGCTTTCAGAACGCTCGGGATCTCTGAAACCCTAAGGTGATCTCTTGATGTCCCTAAATTTATCGCTTTGTTCAGTTTATTTGGAGATTTTAGGCGTCAGTGTGGTATTTGATCTCACATGCAAGCTGTTTACTTTGTTCTCTCCTCTGACATTATCCACTTCCATCGCCCTGTATTTTTTTAGAATCTGTTCCCAAGTTTAGAAATTTAATGCTAATTTTGTTATTTGAGTAGTTGTTGAGAAGTTAAAGATTCTATTTTTAGCAGTCGATGCTGACATCTTTACAAAAGACGCATGCTTGCCTAATTGATGCTGGATTTTCTCAGCATGATGTTATTATTATTATTATTATTTTTGAGAAAAGGAAAACGTATTCTTTGTAAATCCAGCACTTTTAGTGAGCATACAACTGTGACCCACTTAGAACCTGCAAACATTTCATTTTGGTGGACTTCAGTTTTTCCCTGAATAGGTCTTGAAAGCGAATTAAACTGAATAGTAAGCTGTTCATATTCATATTTGTTTACAATTTTCAAATTTGACTATTTTTCTTTGAATTTCTTCGAATCTGAATTCAGATACAAATATTCTTCAAATGTTAGCTGAAAATTTATGGAACAATAAACTATTTACTTAAGAAGATGTGTTTAAAGATTTACCTTCGTTTGTCAAAATTAAAAAAAACTACATTTAATTTCTATTTGAAAATTATGCCTTTGTAATTATGATGAATAACCTTGTAATTGAATGTTGTTAAAAGGACTGATTTGAAAATCTTAAGTCTCTCAAATTAGTATAGAATCTGAACTTAAAATGCAAGAAGGTCAAAACATAACTTCAAGTGTGTAACAATATAAATCGTAAGAAATCAAATTTTAAACAGATATTTCATAAGCAAATAAATCTTATATGTGAATGCTCATAGTTGATTCGTTTATATCAGAATACTAAACATTATTTGATTTATCTTAAATAATCTCCTGATCAAATTTGAGCAGAGATTATTGAAGTATGTGATAATTATTTGATCAACTTTTACCCTAGGTCCCTACCAGAAGTTCTACTAAATTTCTTTTGAAACTCTTCAAGTTTAGATTATTAGTTGATTTCAATCACCCTGTGCATTATTCCAAGTTCTCTGCACAACAATTATAACATGAGTGATTTTTCCCTTCTCTCCATAAAGAACTTTGCACTCCTTCATTAGACCATCTGATGTTTCATGCACATTGAATAATTGCTTGGATTTAGGAAAATGGTGAACTTCTTTGGCATGAACTTGTGCAAGGGAAATAATGCTTTGTTGTTTGATATTTCTTATTTTCCTTGTCATTGGTGTGAAAGCAATGCATTTCATTGGTATGTTTTCATTGATCATATTTAAGGATGCCTCCGCCTCCAAGAGCAAGAACTGCCTTACAGGCTATGAAGAGCATTGGATTTTCCAGTAAAGAGGCTGCACCTATATTGAGGAAGCTTCTTGAGGTTTATGAGAACAACTGGGAGTACATTGAAGATAATGATTATCAAGTTCTAATTGATAGCATACTTGAGGCGAGGAAGCAAAGGTAAACGTCTCTATATTGTTTTTAGTAATATTGCACATGATTGTTAAAAGAATTGTTGTTAATTCTCTTTCTTGTCAATTCATTTTCTTGATGTCAAATGTATAACAAATAAGCTTACTTGACTATGGTACTGGATGTTTAATATTCAAACAATTGTATCAGGCTTCTACTACAAAACAAAATGCTGTGGCTGGTGATGATCCTGAGCATTCTAGAAAGAGAATAAGAAAGCTAAGTGAAAACCCTTCGACATCAACACTTGCTACTGATAGTTCTGGAGAGACTCTGCTGAAGAAACCAAAGCTAGAAGCTGATGTTCTTCCTGAAGAACAACTTGGCGGAATCATTGCAGATCCTGTACCATTGCAGGTTGATGATACAGGGAGAATTGATGTTGCATCATCACAGTTTGGTAATAGACAGAAAATGACTGAACCCACTTCAGCTGAACCTTCTTTTAGTTCTGAAAAGCTGAGCAAGATTTGTCTCCGGTCAACCGTAGAAACTAGAGCTTCTTCTCGTGCACGAAAAACTAGTTCTCCAAGAAAATGCTGAACATTTGATGCGACAGAGATAAAATGTCTGCTAGTGAGAGGTCAAGGAATTCGATCTATCTTAAAGAGCCCAAAACTGAACCAGGTACTAAGTTGCTAATAAATTCTAAGGCTACTTCTCTAGATATGTCCAAAGCCAAGAAAACTAATAATGACCTACAGGAATCTGGGGTTCCTATTGCCATGTTCCCACCTAATGATCCGATTCCTACTGAGTACTGAACATGAATGTATAGCTATATTATCGGGCACTTGTAGCCTGTTACCATAATTTGTTGTATGTTGTTTTAAAAGGGGAATGCTTGCAGACTGACATGCAATGTAATTTTGTAGACCACTTAATTTTTAGCGTAACATAAGATATGCCAGTGTTTTGCTACATGTTCAATTATAGATAAGAGCCAATATTCCACACATGTGATACTGCTTATATTAACTTCTGATTAGGGCGATTATGGAGCAACTACAGTTTTGAATGAATGATGTATGAGATTTAATTAGGATTAACTAACCTGATCAACATTCTGACATTTTTAGGGCCTTGTAATTTTATAGCTCCCTTCAGAGATTCATTTCTAGAAAAACCTATCACAACAGATGAACTGATGCTGTGACTTGAAGTTTATTTATGTATAACATATAGTTAAGTAGGTGTAATATGTTTTTGCTTATGTTAAGATTCAGGCCTTTAACTTAATATGGTTTTGTTTGCAATTTATTGATTTGGAATGATCATTGTTCCATGAAACTTTCTGTTATGTTCTCCTGTAGCTGATTGTAGTGTGTTGGTACATAGATGATCAATATCAACAAAGTCAAGTTCAACCAAATGTTGCTGAAGCCTTAGCAGCTCAGAGAACTCAGGCCACAGACAAGGGGAAAAGGAAAGATAGCAGCTCGTCTGGAGTCAGATTAGAGAATGGAAGCATCTCATGAGGCATCTCCTTCTACTATTGATATAGCTTCCTCATATACGGGCGTGAAACTTCAGTTTAGCTTTAAGACTGATCGCCCTGATTTCAGTGCCCAGTGTTGATACCGTCTTAAAAATGGTAGAGGAAAAATGTTTACAACGCCACAAAATTTCAGAACCTGATTTCGCTGCTAAAACTCATGATAGCAGTTCAACAGAAGCTTTTCACAAGGAGGATTCACAAGAGACCAAGGCAGTAAATCTTTTCATAGAGGTGAGTTACTCATTTCATTTTGTTCTATTCCTTTATATCTTCTTAATAGAGTACTTTGCATGTGCGATGATATATTGTTTGCTGGCATGGTTTTGACACTGTTTTACGTTGGCATTCAATTGTGACTTATTTATGTATTTGCATCATGTAAAAGTCGAATTTCCTTTTAATACATTGCCTTTTCTAGAAAATTAGTAGGCATGTTAATAACACTTCAATGTTGGAGTGCTTGCTTGATTTATGACAAAGAACACTTCTCTCATGAATGTGGGTATTTTAATCATTATTGCTGAATGTCATATTAATATTATTCCTTTCTTTTATCAAGTTATAGACATTTTCTGAAAATAGAAAATTGATAAGAGTATGTGCCTTTCCTTTTCCTAGACCGGATGGTGATATGTCAGATTCTGACCTGAACTCACTTACAACCAGGGATTTCCTGTAATTTTGAACTTTGAGATAAATGTCGTATTAATACTAGTCCCTTTTTATCAAGTTATGTTAGATTCTGACCCGCATTCACTTAAAACCAGGGGTTTCCTAAATTCTGACCTGCATTCACTTGTGTCAGTTGTTCCTGAGTTTCTTAACATTGAGGTGCATTCTCACCTGCATCATGTTTTCCTGTCAATCTTCAATTGAATGTGGAACACAGGAAACCGACGATCTCATCACGTAATTTTTCCTGATTTATGTTTCAGAAATAACTGCACTTTTTTCTCAACAATATTTCTCTGATGCTACCGTTAATTGTTCAGGGTACAAAGTACAGCGAGCCCTCTTTGAAACTGTTGACAACGAGTGAAGATACGCATACTATGTATTTCCAGCAAACTCTCTCATCTCTGCAAGCTTTTTCAGTAGGAGTTGCAATCATCCATTCTCAGACTCCATCTCTACATCCAAAATTGTAAATAGATAAAAAAAGGGACAATTATTTTTCTTTTTTATTTGTGACTAGATTATATAAGGAGGGGATCGATAGTTTCCATAGGTTGATTTACATGGGTCATAATCTTTTATCTCCTTTTGTAAGATAATGCTGTATGATTATTAGAGAGAGGAGAAATCTAGAGCTTGTAAGTTGATTTTTTATTGAGCTTGTAACTTAATGTTGATTACCTTTTTGGGGGTTAAAGAAAAGGAATTTTTTTAATATGCAGCTTGTATTTCAAGGCTGACATGCAATATCTTCCATATATTTTGTGGTACTAGAATGTGTGTTATGTGGAAATTTTGTTCACAGATTAGTTATATCAAAGTTATAAGTTTTCTGAATTATGATTTCTGTGGGAACCAAGGATAGACAATTATATATTTGGTTGCTTTTCCCCTCTTTGGAAAAAGAGGGATAGGAAAAGGTTGGCGGAGATTAAGAAGGCATGAATCAAGGGAATTTAATGAAAATTTTACATGCTTATATTTTCTGTGGCTTAATCTTTGTTGTTCTATACTAAGTTTGTTTTGATATTAGTCCCTCAAGTCATTATAAAATCACTCTAATCAAGAGTAGAAGAAGCAATCAGAGGGAAATTAGTTCCTCAAATCATTGAAAATTCTATTGGGTCCCCAAGTTTCATAGGTTGTTTTAGATTGATCCTGTTAACTGTTACTTCTACTCTTGATTTAAGGGACTAATTTTAAAATCACTTAAGAATTAGGGGACTAGCAATTCCAATGATAGGGACTAATTTCAAAATAACTTATAATTGTGGAATCTAAAGGCAATTTTAATGATTTGGGGACTAGTTTTAAAATAAGAAAGATGAATAGGACTAATGTCGAAAAAAACCCACAAGTTTCAAAGTCAAAGTCAAACTCGAACTCAAACCCACTGTCGTATTATCGGGTTGCGGGTTCTAAGATTTTGGCACAAACATCCGAGTAACGAGGCAGCTTTAGGTAGCTGCTCCGCGGAGCACCAGACCTTCGTTATTTCAATATCATAAACCCTAGCATTTTGCTTCCCTCTCAAAATTCGATAAAATTGATCGAAAATGCCACCGAATTCCTCTCTTCGATCGATCGCATAGCGAGTTTCGAGCTCGATCTAGGGTTTCTCTTCCTTAGTCTTCGAGGTTTCAGAACGCTCGGGATCTCTGAAACCCTAAGGTGATCTCTAGATGTGCCTAAATTTATCGCTTTGTTCAGTTTATTTGGAGATTTTAGGCGTCAGTGTGGTATTTGGTCTCACATGCAAGCTGTTTACTTTGTTCTCTCCTCTGACATTTTCCACTTCCATCGCCCTGTAATTTTTTAAGAATCTGTTCCCAAGTTTAGAAATTTAATGCTAATTTGGTTATTTGAGTAGTTGTTGAGAAGTTAAAGATGCTATTTTTAGCAGTCGATGCTGACATCTTTACAAAAGACGCATGCTTGCCTAATTGATGCTGGATTTTCTCAGCATGATGTTATTATTTTTATTATTTTTTTTGAGAAAAGGAAAACGTATTCTTTGTAAATCCAGCACTTTTAGTGAGTATACAACTGTGACCCACTTAGAACCTGCAAACATTTCATTTTGGTGGACTTCAGTTTTTCCCTGAATAGGTCTTGAAAGCGAATTAAACTGAATAGTAAGCTGTTCATATTCATATTTGTTTACAATTTTCAAATTTGACTATTTTTCTTTGAATTTCTTCGAATCTGAATTCAGATACAAATATTCTTCAAATGTTAGCTGAAAATTTATGGAACAATAAACTATTTACTTAAGAAGATGTGTTTAAAGATTTACTTTCGTTTGTCAAAAGAATTAAAAAAACTACATTTAATTTCTATTTGAAAATTATGCCTTTGTAATTATGATGAATAACCTTGTAATTGAATGTTGTTAAAAGGACTGATTTGAGAATCTTAAGTCTCTCAAATTAGTATAGAATCTGAACTTAAAATGTAAGAAGGTCAAAACATAACTTCAAGTGTGTAACAATATAAATCGTAAGAAATCAAAATTTAAACAGATATTTCATAAGCAAATAAATCTTATATGTGAATGCTCATAGTTGATTCGTTTATATCAGAATACTAAACATTATTTGATTTATCTTAAATAATCTCCTGCTCAAATTTGAGCAGAGATTATTGGAAGTATGTGATAATTATTTGATCAACTTTTACCCTAGGTCCCTACCCGAAGTTCTACTAAATTTCTTTTGAAACTCTTCAAGTTTAGATTATTAGTTGATTTCAATCACCCTGTGCATTATTCCAAGTTCTCTGCACAACAATTATAACATGAGTGATTTTTTCCCTTCTCTCCGCAAAAGAACTTTGCACTCCTTCATTAGACCATCTGATGTTTCATGCACATTGAATAATTGCTTGGATTTAGGAAAATGGTGAACTTCTTTGGCATGAACTTGTGCAAGGGAAATAATGCTTTGTTGTTTGATATTTCTTCTTTTCCTTGTCATTGGTGTGAAAGCAATGCATTTCATTGGTATGTTTTCATTGATCATATTTAAGGATGCCTCCGCCTCCAAGAGCAAGAACTGCCTTACAGGCTATGAAGAGCATTGGATTTTCCAGTAAAGAGGCTGCACCTATATTGAGGAAGCTTCTTGAGGTTTATGAGAACAACTGGGAGTACATTGAAGATAATGATTATCAAGTTCTAATTGACAGCATACTTGAGGCGCAGGAAGCAAAGGTAAACGTCTCTATATTGTTTTTAGTAATATTGCACATGATTGTTAAAAGAATTGTTGTTAATTCTCTTTCTTGTCAATTCATTTTCTTGATGTCAAATGTATAACAAATAAGCTTACTTGACTATGGTACTGGATGTTTAATATTCAAACAATTGTATCAGGCTTCTACTACAAAACAAAATGCTGTGGCTGGTGATGATCCTGAGCATTCTAGAAAGAGAATAAGAAAGCTAAGTGAAAACCCTTCGACATCAACACTTGCTACTGATAGTTCTGGAGAGACTCTGCTGAAGAAACCAAAGCTAGAAGCTGATGTTCTTCCTGAAGAACAACTTGGCGGAATCATTGCAGATCCTGTACCATTGCAGGTTGATGATACAGGGAGAATTGATGTTGCATCATCACAGTTTGGTAATAGACAGAAAATGACTGAACCCACTTCAGCTGAACCTTCTTTTAGTTCTGAAAAAGCTGAGCAAGATTTGTCTCCGGTCAACCGTAGAGAAACTAGAGCTTCTTCTCGTGCACGAAAAACTAGTTCTCCGCAAGAAAATGCTGAACATTTGATGCACGACAGAGATAAAATGTCTGCTAGTGAGAGGTCAAGGAATTCGATCTATCTTAAAGAGCCCAAAACTGAACCAGGTACTAAGTTGCTAATAAATTCTAAGGCTACTTCTCTAGATATGTCCAAAGCCAAGAAAACTAATAATGACCTACAGGAATTTGGGGTTCCTATTGCCATGTTCCCACCTAATGATCCGATTCCTACTGAGTACTGAACATGAATGTATAGCTATATTATCGGGCACTAGTAGCCTGTTACCATAATTTGTTGTATGTTGTTTTAAAAGGGGAATGCATGCAGACTGACATGCAATGTAATTTTGTAGACCACTTAATTTTTAGCGTAACATAAGATATGCCAGTGTTTTGCTACATGTTCAATTATAGATAAGAGCCAATATTCCACACATGTGATACTGCTTATATTAACTTCTGATTA
This sequence comes from Asparagus setaceus, assembly GCA_012295165.1. Lineage (NCBI taxonomy): Eukaryota > Viridiplantae > Streptophyta > Magnoliopsida > Asparagales > Asparagaceae > Asparagus > Asparagus setaceus. Next base: position 59,189,609 of record CM022702.1, on the reverse strand, counting down.
GGACGATTATGGAGCAACTACAGTTTTGAATGAATGATGTATGAGATTTAATTAGGATTAACTAACCTGATCAACATTCTGACATTTTTAGGGCCTTGTAATTTTTATAGCTCCCTTCAGAGATTCATTTCTAGAAAAACCTATCACAACAGATGAACTGATGCTGTGACTTGAAGTTTATTTATGTATAACATATAGTTAAGTAGGTGTAATATGTTTTTGCTTATGTTAAGATTCAGGCCTTTAACTTAATATGGTTTTTGTTTGCAATTTATTGATTTGGAATGATCATTGTTCCATGAAACTTTCTGTTATGTTCTCCTGTAGCTGATTGTAGTGTGTTGGTACATAGATGATCAATATCAACAAAGTCAAGTTCAACCAAATGTTGCTGAAGCCTTAGCAGCTCAGAGAACTCAGGCCACAGACAAGGGGAAAAGGAAAGATAGCAGCTCGTCTGGAGTCAGATTAGAGAATGGAAACGCATCTCATGAGGCATCTCCTTCTACTATTGATATAGCTTCCTCATATACGGGGGCGGTGAAACTTCAGTTTAGCTTTAAGACTGATCGCCCTGATTTCAGTGCCCCGAGTGTTGATACCGTCTTAAAAATGGTAGAGGAAAAATGTTTACAACGCCACAAAATTTCAGAACCTGATTTCTCGCTGCTAAAACTCATGAAAGAAGTGTGTCAATTTGCTTCAGAGTTGACTAAGCCGAGCAGTGGCAGGCAATATAATGTCTTTTTTATTTCAGTCTTTCCAGTGCTATCTGTTCCAGTGAATATTTAATGCATTTTATCTAGTCTTCTTAGATACATTTATCTATTATTTATTGTCGATATATCATGAATTTGCTCTAAGTTTTTGTACAACATTGTGATTTCAGGAGATGAGGTGAAAAGGGACTAAAAGAGTTTTATATGCACTTCTTTTAACCAGTCCTTTCTAGAATGGAAGTATGGGTTTGATATATTGGATGATTGTGTGCTGGATGAGAAGGAAGATGATCAGTTATTTTCAGGCATCAGCTTTTTCCGAAGGCAGTTCACTAGGGAGCAATTAAGTAGCTCTATTCATGCAGGTGAGATCCACATCTTTCACATTTATTTTGTTGCTTTTATCTCTTGCATCTGACTTTGAAATCTGCTTTATATCTGGTATTTATCTGCGTAGCTGATACTTAGTGTGTGATATTTTATGTCGCTTTGGCTCTTTATTGTGATTTATATAGTTGTTTATATAACTAGTCAAATGTCTGTTTAGTATGTTGCTTGTATTCTTTATATCCTCTTAATTTGCATTTAAGTATGCCTCAATGTTGAGATTTTCACGCATTTGAAAAAAAAAGTCGGGATTTTCACCTAAATACCCCGCAATTTTGTGGTATTTTAAAAATGGTTTCTGATAAATTATCTTCCAAATCTTTCTATTGGAAGAGCGAGGGAGGTTTAAACAATAATCATCTTAACAAAAATGAAGGAATATTCCAATTTGGTTCCCTAACAGAGACGACTACACTAATCGGCCTGCGTATTTTACTTATTTTCTTTTGTAGGAGGGGGTGAGGGGTTGGGGGTGGGGTGGGGTTGTGGAGGAGTAGACAAATATATATGAAGATTTGAAGGGCAATTTTAGAGGGTATATATTGATTAAAACAAATCCTTCAGCATTCTTCTGATGCATGCCTTTTTCTCCTACGATAAAATCCTGGCTGCGCCCCTGTGTGGAACCATTTTTGGATAGATTTTTTCTACTGAAGAAAACTGATAGCATTTTTTACATGAATTTAGATTTAGATTCATTCTCTTTGAAGAAGGCTCTAATTAACCTTTCATTGTCAGGTGCGAAACATGGGGATTTCCCTTAAAACTCCACAAGCTTTCTCTGTAGGAGGGCCAACTATCCACCACAGAGAGAAATGTAATCATATTTTTGTCAGACCCTCCATCTTTTGTGGTGAAACTATATAAGGAGGTCATCCATAATTCCAATTGATCTTACTCTCTAGTCTTTCATTTCCTCGCACGCGTTGATGTTGGATGATCGGTAATAATAGATTGAAAAACTCTATTTTCTTGCAGTGTAAATTTTTTCTTAATGGAACGTTGCGAATTAATGCAGATGGCTTTTTTCGCCATGTTAAAGAAAAGTCGATACGTTTTTTGTGGGTGAATTGCAGATAATCTCAACCCATTTATTAGCACTCAACACTCGATTTTTCATTTTTAGAAAGATAAATTGTATGCGGCATCCCTCTTCCTCAAGAATTAAGGGGGCTAAGTGCTAATAAATTGGTTGATTTGAGTTTATTACTAATTATTTGTGTTTACTTAACTGATGGTTTTTGGAGTAGAGAGAATCTAAAGTACGAAGAAGAGAAAATAATATGAAGAGAAAATAAAGCGGACAGAACCTATTTGCAATTTGTTCAATAGCTATATTTGTGTGTATTTATATCTCTTGAATTCTTCATGCTTTTCATTGTGTTGCGCTTTTACTACTCTTGTGAATGTTTGCTTTCTGGCTTAGAAAATAAATTGGGAAATTGACCTGTGCCTACTCCCATATATTTTGAAGAAATATCTGTCTTTTTCATGAATCTGGTATTGAACTTATTAAAGTCTTAGCAAAAGCAGTTTCAGGACTCTTGTATGGTAAAAAATTGAAAATTTCTTAGATCCCAGTTCCTTTTATCATTACTTTTATTGCCGAAAAGAGAAAAGGCCATTAAGTACTTAAAATGTTGGTTGAACTCAAACCCGCTAGATAATTACTCACCACGAGCATTTTATTTTGAACCAAAATTTAGCAGGGAATAAAACACATCAACGGTTATATTATTATTATTTTTAATTTTATTTAAGTTAATTTCAGAAACCCCAAAACTGATCACTAGTAACAAGTCTCAAGTTTGTAATTCATTAATGCACCACCTAAAGTTTTTACTTCTAAACGTCTCCGCTAACACTATGTGAACAATACTAATTACTAATTTTTAAGGAATTTTGTGGCCCTTGGGATTGTTGCATAGATCATACATATTATAGGGAGTACAATAAAAGGAAAGGGTATTTTGGTCTATAGATATTTATTTTCCATCCGGACTTTCGGAAAATTTATTACTATAGCTATTTAGTGACACATTATGAAATTCGAGGATGTTCCTGATTCTAGTGATTAGTGTAGGTTATTTTTTTCTTCTGAAATATACCCCAAAATGAGAACAAGAGACAAATGTTTTTTTTTTTTTTAAATTTAATTTTTTTTGGAATTTTACTCTAGATCAAATGACCAACGACATGAACAATTCCCTTGCTCTATAAATAGCAAGTAATACAATACTCATGACTCAGTCCGTTGTTACTTGTTCCTCAGGAGCACCAGCATTAAACCTATCCTATTCCAACGGCTAAAACAATAATTGTTTAACACCCATCTGATCATGAGTGGACGGGCAAGATCAAGTCTAACGGCTTTCCAAGTGATGGATCAGTTTTACTAAAACCCACTCCACGGTACACCACACCAGCGACACTTTACACTCTCCCTCTCCTTGAAATCTGAGAAAACAAAAAAAAAAAAATTTGTAAGAAAAGGAGAGAGACGAAGCGACGATAAAAAATTCAAACCCTAAACCTTAGAATTTGCCCTCTCTTTCGAAAATCGATCGTTGGCACTTCGTTCGATTGGGCTTAACTAGGTATTTCTCTTATCTTTTTAAATTTTTATCGTTATATAGGTATTTAGGCATCCATGAAGGTATTTTTTTCTGTAATTTTAAAATATTTTTTCGGGGTTATGAAAAAGATGATCTTTTTCCCCCGCATTGCATATCAGATCAAGATAATGCAGTTGAAACCCTACATTTATCTGATTTGTTAGTTTTTTATAATTATTTGGGTATTTTGGCTGTGTTTTTCTGTTATATTTTTCAGAGTTTTAAGCAAAATATGATATTTTTCAGGGTTTTAATTTCTGCTGCCATTTAACTTACGCAACGTAGCTGCTGGTCCTATTTTCCTTTTTTTTTTTTTGCCTGAGCTGTTTTGATGCATTTTATTTTTTAGAAATTTATAGTTAGGGTTGGGGCCAACAGTTAGTTTAAATGCATTTCCTTATTGTTTCCTAAAATGAGAAATAATCTTTTCCCCCCGATTTTGGAGGTAATCTCTCTTTCAGGTTTTTAATTTTCCTGCGATTTTTCTTAGCTTCTGTCCTCGTGTTTTATTTTCCTGAGCTGTTTTGATGCATTCTCTTCTTTTAGAAATTTATACTTAGGTTTCGGGCCAACAGTTAGTTTACGTACATTTCCTTATTGTTTCCTGAAGTGATAATATTTCTTCATGAGTTTGAGATCATGTGTCTGGCTTAAGAGGCGTTTTTTGTTGAAAAGTTTGATCATTTGATGTGGGTTTTTCTTGGTACTGTACGATGACCATAATTGATGTTTGCATCTCTTTCATGCATGGCTCAAACTATTCTACATAAAAGAATGCAAAGTATTTCTCATGCACATCAAAATAATGCTGTTGAAACCTTCATTTTTTGAACTTGAGTAGGTGTCTCTGAGCTCAAGCGAGGAATTTTCCGGCCCGTCGATCTCTGGTCCGATTCTTTTTTCTCGATTTCGAAGGCAATGTCTCTTTCTATATATCTAGAGTTCTCTGATTTATTAACTTTTCATGGTTATGTGGGATTAGGCGTCTAAGGAGGTATTTGGCTGTGTTTTTCTTTTTTATTTTTCAAAGTTTAAGCAAAAAATGATATTTTCGGGGTTTTAATTTTCCTGCATTTTACTTAGCTACTGGTTCTCTTTCCTCTCTTTTTCCCTTAGTTATTTTGATGCATTTCATATTTTAGAAATTTATAGTTAGGTTTAGGGCCAACAGTTAGTTTACATGCATTTCCTTTTTGTTTCCTGAAAGGATAATATTTATCCATGAGTTTGAGATCATGTCTCTAGCTTGAGAGGCGTTTCTGTTGAGTTTGATGTGTGATTTTTCTTGGTTATACCGTTATAGTGTACGATAACCATAATTGAGGGATTCTACTTGATATATGCACTTTGTATGCATGGTTTAGACTGTTCTACATCAAAAAATGCAAAGTAATTCTCACACACATCAAAATAATTTGTTGGAATTCACATGATGGTGGATATCTTTGGTACAAACTTGTACAAGGTCGCTGTGTTTCTTTTGTCTATTATTTCCACTTCTTTTTTCCTTCTTTTTATGATGTTTCTTGGCTGGTAGGTTTTTACTAGGTGGATTCAAGGATGGCTCCTCCTCCAAGAGCAAGATCTGCCTTACAAGCCATGAAGAACCTAGGTTTCTCCAGTAAAGAGGCAGCCCCTGTCTTAAAGAAGCTTCTTGAAGTATATGACAACAACTGGCAGCTCATTGAAGACAATGGTTATCAAGTTCTGATAGATAGCATACTCGAGGAGCAGGAGCTAAAGGTAAAATTTCAGACATTTTTCTGGGGTAAAATTGGAGGTGAAAAGCTTCACTGTATATTGTCATTACTTTCAAACAAGTTCTTTTAGTCATTTGTGTTGTATGGATGTTAAGTGTGATGAATTGAAAACTGAATATAATTTTTGCTCATTAGTAAGTTACAGAGTAACAATTGTTTATTTAATGCATGTATGAACTATTTCTTACATAATAGAAATTAGTTGTCATTGATATAACTTAATGAGAGCTTAATCAAAATTCTCCTCCAAAAAAATTAACAATAAAACAATGGATCATTAGTTTCTCATTTGGTATTAAGTACAGGAAAATGTGAAGTGTGTAAAGATTGCACATTAGCAGAAAAATTAGGTTTGAGCTCATAACTCAAATTTGTAACAATTTAAGGTCAAATTGTAAATCATTTCGGTGTTTAATGTTTGATTAATTTTGTCAGGCTACTGCTGGTAAAAAGCAAGATGCTGTGGCTGATGAGGATGCCGAGGTCAGTAGGAAGAGGCTAAGACAGCCGAGTGAAAATCCAGCTTCATCATCAATGCTTGGTCCTGATGGTCCTTTGACAAAGAAATCTAGGGTAGAAGCTGATTGTTCCCCGGGAGCACTGCTTAGGCAGAGAAGAGCAGAGCCTGTATTGCCGCAGGTCGAGGATATAGGGAGCTTAGTGCTTGCTTCACCACAGGAGGAAAGAGATGAGCATGATACACCTCTAATAAGCCGTAGAGAAACTAGAGCCTCAGCTCGTGCACGGAGAGCTAGTGCTGCACAAGAGAATGTTGAGCCAATTCCACTTTTGACGTACAGCAGATGTAAGAAGACTGTTGGTGAGGCATCAAGCAATGCGATCATGTTGAAAGAGCCCAAGATAGAACCGAGTATTGAAGTTCTGGACAATTTTAAGGTTCATTCTCCCTCTACTTCCAAAAGTAAACAAGCTGACTCAGACCTGCCAGAGTTCGAGGTTCCCATTGCCATGATCCTGCCTGACCATCCACTTCCTGCTGGAAATGAAGGTAATATATCTTTGCCATGGGGGTACTATTGACCTATTAAGTATAATGTAATTTGACAAGTTAGAGGATGCATATAGACAGAAATTTAATTTTCTAGACGAGCAGATTTTTTGCATGTAAGCTATTCTTCTGCAAGTTCAATTGAAGATAAGAAGAAGACTTCTTTTATGCTTTACTATTGATGTATTTTTCTTCTGATTAGACGATAACGAAATAACCACAATTTTAAAGCATTCCCAAATCCCAAGTGAGATCTAAAAAAGATAAAGGAAGTTCACCACATTGACATATGGCCTTCTAAAATTTTGTAGGCCAGTAACTTTTTGGCATGAAACATATGCCTATTCCTGCTGCAAGTTCAATTAAAGATTAAACCAGCCCTCTTACATGCTATAATATTTATGGGTTTGTCCTTTGCTCAGGACCATAATGAAATAAGTACATTTTTAAGCCATTTCTAAACTGGGTAAGGTAACCTGGCCACCATACTAACAGAATACCTTAAAAATTTTTGGTAGCTCATTATTTGCCTCTAAATCAACCTGTCATAACTGATGACCTAAAGCAGTGACTTCAAGTACCTCTAAGCATCTCTGTTTTGTTAGTTTTGTATGGCAAAATAGCGGATCAACTGTAATATATGCTTGTTGTACTTTAAGTTATGTATTTCATTTTGTAATCTATGATTTGGAATGATTATAGTTTTTTACATCTTCGTAACATACTTGTAAGCTATTGTACCTATTTGATTGGCTTGGTCATTTGTAGTTCATCAATGCCAACACTCTCAAGGCGAATCTTCACCAAGGGACATGGGCAGTCTGCAAGAAAATGATGTTGAATCCTTAGCAGCTCAAACTGAAGCAAAGAATGCAGATAAAGCGAAGAGGAACGGAAGTCTCTCAGATAATGCATCAGAGAACGGAAAGGCATCTGAGCTTGTTACTTCTCAAGGGGCTTCTTCTACTATAGTGGATATAGCTTCCTCCGATACTGGGGCGGTGAAACTTCAGTTTAGCTTTAACTCTGGTAGCCCTGATCTTCCCATGCCGAGCATTGATGCTTTCTTTAAAATGGTGGAGGACAGGTGTCTGAAAAGCTACAAGTTCTTGCCATCAGACTTCTCCCTGCTGAAAGTAATGAAAGAAATGTGTCAAGTTGCCTCAGACTTGACTGTTGAACCGAGTGATGATAGACAGGAAATGCCGACACTTTCTGTGAATGATTCTGTTAGTGGTAGTGCTAGACAAACTGTTGATGGACATAAAGAAGACAGAAAGGGAAAGGGAAAGGAAAATGTAGCTCCAGAGCACTCTAGTTTAAAGGTGGTTCAGTATCCACAGACTGCACTCGGCGATCTAAGACCTCCCCATGATCCCACTGACATAACTAGAGGAGAAGAAAGAATTCCAATCTCTCTAGTTAATGAAGTCAGCAATGAGAGGTATCCTTCTCATTTTTACTACATACCTCGGAATCTCATCTACCAAAACGCCTATGTGAACTTTTCACTTGCGAGAATTGGCGACGAAGATTGTTGTTCTGACTGTTATGGGGACTGTCTAGCTGCCACCATCCCTTGTCCTTGTGCACGGGAAACTGGAGGTGAATATGCCTATACATGCAAGGGACTGGTCAAGGAGTCATTTCTGGACGAGTGCATTTCCATGAATTGCAATCCTCAGAAACACCAGCATGTCTATTGCCAAGATTGTCCGCTGGAACGACCTAAGAGCGGGGATGCGCCGGGCAAGTGCAAAGGGCATCTTGTCAGAAAATTTATTAAAGAATGCTGGAGCAAATGTGGGTGTAGTATGCAGTGTAAAAACCGCATCATTCAGCGTGGCATCACATGCAATTTACAGGTCTACTTCATTCCATGTTCATGTACATACATGATATACTCTTGTGATATTATCACAACTGCCAATTATTATGTTTTGCATATTATGACACACACACACACACACACACACACATATGTAAGCCTTCAGTTTCTTCTAGTTTCCTTTTCTTTTATAACTAGACATTGTATAGTTCTTTTCATCTTCCGTTATTGGTTTGGTTATAATTCTATCGTAGTTAAAACTATTTTTGTGTGCTTTAGGTGTTTTTTACACCTGAAGGAAAGGGATGGGGACTTCGCACTCTGGATGAGTTACCTAAAGGCACATTTGTGTGTGAATATGTTGGTGAGGTACTAACTAACATAGAATTATACAATCGAACAATCCAGAGCACTGGCAATGCTAGACATACATACCCTGTTCTTCTGGATGCTGATTGGGGCTCAGAAGGGGTCCTGAAAGACGAGGAAGCTCTGTGTTTGGATGCAACATTTTATGGAAATGTTGCAAGATTTGTTAATCACAGGTAATATCCCTAATTTACTTCTTATTATCAGTATATATTTTATAACCTTTCCTTATAAATATATGTCAGTTGGTTCCTATTTTTAAAAATCTTAAAATGCCGTTTGGTCTGAATCATCTATATGCATTACATTTTCTGCATTTCAACTGCAAAAATTTCCTAATTACATGTGTTCTATAATTTTTTGCTTTCCTCAACTATAAGTCTTTGCAACACAATATTTAGAATTCTTTATTTCTCGAAAGCATTAAAACTCTACTAATGTGTGTGTTCAACTTTATCACTTTATTTTTTGATGTCAGGTATAAATTGTCATCTAGTTTTCTTCCTTCTAAGTTTAAGTTAATTAACATCAGAACAGATTTATTAAAATATTTATTGTCAAACTGCACTACAGTTTTACAATTTAGCCCTAACCGATTTTTTGATTTTTACATCACTACGATGTTCCAGAGCATGCTTAATATTTTCCGTTGCAGTCTCCTTTCATTCCTTCATCTTGTTATGCTCCTTCCCTTTGTCACGATTTCATTAGGGATTCATTTGTTCACATTCTCTTTCTATTGTGGATGATTTCTTTAGATGTGTGGATGCAAATATGGTTGAGATTCCTGTGGAAGTGGAGACTCCAGATCGCCACTATTACCATGTAGGCGCAATTCATCTTTATCAAATGTTATGACTTTAGCACAATTAATTCGGGTAGTTTATAATGTTTCTACATGCTTATGTGCAGCTTGCCTTCTTCACAACGAGAAAAATTGAGAAATATGAGGAATTAACATGGGTAAGCAGCATTGATGACTTCCTTTTTCTTTGACCTAAAGCAATTTCATTTCTAGTATAGAAATTTGTATTTTATTTAGGTTTTCATAGATGCATCACACACTTACGATAGACTAGATTCTTTTAATCATTTCACAGATGGCATTCTCTTTTGAAGGATTCATAACTAATAATTTATAGTTCATTCAGGAGTTTTAACAATCTCTAAGCTACTAAGTTCTAGAAGAAACCGAGTTCTAATACGAGTTCATGGATAAAAATTTATTTTCCTCCACTGTTATAATGCTTTCAATTCCATACTGGATCTAGTAGCAGGGATGTCATATGAAATTGGCTGAGGTTTATTAGCATGTGATTACTGATGTAGCCAGTTTGTTGTTTGATACTAATTTAATCGTAGTTTCTTGTGCTGGATCTGGAAATATTTTTTCTCTAACAGTTTTTCACTTTGAACTAGGAATTTGTAACACATGCCATCCGGATCATCATGGATGTGAGCCATGTTTGTTCAGTTCCTTGCAGCCTATAGACATGAACTTTTAGTTTAGGATAATTGAATATAACCCCCCTCATCTATTCTTATATTACATTAAGCTTATAGGTAATTGGTCACCAATCATCTCTCTAGTGGTCTGTGAAGAAACTAATAGCTGAATGCTAGCTGCAAGTAGTTAGTAATGGAAAACTATAGCAGCCTAATATATTATGTTTTAATTTTGTTTAACCTCAAAAAGAAAATTCGACATCAGTCTTTTGAACCTTTTGGTTCAGATTGCTGTCCTTTAAGCTGTTTCTTTAAATACCTTCTTTCGTCAAAGTTATTCCGAAAGTGAATATATGCAGTTCTACTTCTTTCTTTCTTGTAGCACCTTTTGCTATGTGTTTGTGCCCAGGAACTTCTCACCTGCTGTGCTTTGGAGCCTTAAAAAATGGATTATGTCCAAGATGTACCCGAGTCAGATAAGATTCCGTCTATAACCAATGCCTTCCTTGGACGATTTTGTTGATACCAGTTACCATAGATGAGACTATGGTTCCAGCTTTCAAACCAGTAAGCCTGAAGAAGTCGAGGTTTACTCTGTCCTGTTTCAATATACGAATGTCTTACCCGGCTGATTTTAGGTATACCATAGGCAGGATATGATCACCGATCGTACTTTGTGGAAGTGTTTGTTTAGTTAGATCCTGATCAATATGTCTTGCAGTTATTAAAAATTTATAATAACAAAATTATGCCTCCCAATTTTACTTGTAGGTCCATTAGACAAGTTAAATCATGGAAAATGTGCTTGTATAAGCATTACAGTATGGTTGGTTTTTGAAACAAATTCTGCATAAGTTGCACAATTATGTCCTAATTGATGCACTTTTTAGTTTCTAAATATTAAATTGTTTGGTTTCTAAATTGATCATGGATGGTTACCTGTTCTTAGTGGTGATTCATGTTTGGAGGGAGCTGTTTACTCTCATATTCTTCCACTTGCAGGACTACGGGATTGACTTTAATGATGTCAGTCATCCAGTAAAGGCATTTAAATGTCGTTGTGGAAGTAAATTCTGTAGGGACATGAAGCGCTCAAGTAAGTTTTTATGCTTTCTCTTGTCATCTAAATATGAAAATGTTAAAAGTGTTTTTCAACCAAGGAATGGGTTATGTGTTGTCTAGTAGCCTCTCTGTTGTCTTTGACTCCAGTATTCTTGTCTATGGTACTGTATTGGAATGAGATGTGCTAGAGAGCTTCTTATTGTGGAGTGCATTAATTTCACCTATGGGTTTTAAGTTGCCCTGGATGGTTGGCTATTTTATTTTGTTTTAACTTGAAAAAGACCATTGTTTTCTATATTAGAAGCTGCATTGTCATGCCTCAAGATTTAGTCCCATATAGAATACTGACTGAGCAATTGAATGGTTTATAATTTTAAGTCCAAGGAGTCAAGTGCGATGTTGACTAGTCAATTTTGCAGTGGATCGAGCCAAACCATGTGTTGCACTCTGTGGGTCCTAGGGCTTGCATTGCGTCAACAAAAATCGTCCAAGAAAGGCATTGGATATAGACAAAATCGTCCAAGAGCTATAAAGGGTTTAAATGATGGGTCATGGGGTTCAAGTGTAGTATTTAAGGTGGGAACTAAGTGCTATGCGGGACTAAGTGCCACACCATGTAAGTGTGGTGGGAGCCACCTCTAGAAGCTCGTAGGAGCCACCTCTAGAGTCTACATCGCTTGGCGGTGAAACTGGGATGTGCTAATTGTCATGTTGTGACAAGGACGTTGCTTTTTTACGGTGGGTGATTGTGATGCCCCAACTTTAGTCCCACGTGGGAAAATAAGAAGAGCTATAAAGGGTTTAAATGATGGGTCATGGGGTTCAAGTGTAGTATTTGCTAGCTAATTTTAGTAGTGATTTAAGCCAAAACAACATGCTGCACTCAGTGGGTCCCATGACTTACATTACGCTAACGGGCTTGCGGGCCTGGGGCGTGACATGCATTTTATTTGATTGTTAAAACTTGTCATAGGATCCCTTGTTTCAATTAGAGTGATACTTTACTGATGTAGGTTAGATGTTGGGGGTTTTTCATAGAAATCACCTTAAAAATAGGAAATTCTACTAGAACCAATTTATACATAAACCACCTTTAACATGAGTTCGTGTTGCAATTAACCACCTCCTAGTCAAATTTTTACTAAAAAACCAAAAATAACATTAAAAATTCACGTTTAAGGTACGTGACTTGTATTCTAACTAGACCTAAACATTAACAAAATGAGTGATGTGCCTTGAGTGAGAGTTTTTAAGGGTATGTTTAGGTGTTTAGTGTTAAATTGGACTCAGAGGTAGTTGGTTGTAGTGCAAACCCACTTTAAGGGTGGTTTGTGTATAAATTGAAATTCAAAGATGGTTCCTGTATAATTTTTAGGTAGTTTCTATGAAAAAACTCAGATGTTATGCCATTATGTCTAAATTGGTCTTTTGAATATAATGTTCTAAAAGTGAAAAAGTTGACGTTCACAAGCTATATTCTTGGCAGCACTTGCACTTTCTGATTCATCTATTTTTTTTCTTATCTTTTATCCGCAGGAGCACGGTCAAAGGCATTGGTACTGAGGTGAACTGTTGAGTCAAACCATTTCAAAAGCAAGATGATGGGTCCAAAATTTATCAACATTATATTTTGGGGGATATAATTATATGACGCAATGGGTTTCTTTTGAGAGTCGTGGTGCCTTTTGTACATGATTTTGCGGCAGTACCATTTTGTAATTAATGATGTCAAGTGCCATACTGGAAAGGGGAAAAAAATGCCCTACAGGTTTTAATGTGCAGTACAAGTATAGGATTTTGTTGGTGTTTGCCTATACACACTGACCTTCAGAGCATCAGTTCATACAATTATGTATATCTATGTTGAAACCATGTAGTTAAGTTGCGGAAAATAGTAGATCAGGTTGATTCTGTTTTATTTTGATTGTGAAACTGATGTAATACAGTATGCGGTTCTGGAGTTAAACTTGCAAAAAGAACTTTTTCTGCTGAACGATCCGTAATCTAGTATTGTGGATAAATTGCTTGTTATGCTAAATTTGCATTGTTTGAAGTCTAAATAGAAATTTTGTCCATAGTTGGTTGTTGCACAAAAATACTATATTTGTGCTCGAAGTGTTGAAGTCAGGTTTCAAAATTTGCTGCAATTATTGATATTGATAACAAAGTGGATGGTGCTGCAATGCATTATAGTTTTTTATACAAAGTGATTTAACATACATTGAGCTACCATGAACTACGTTTCCTTATAAGATATGAAACCCTACTACAGCTATATACATTAATTTTACTCTACAGGAATCAGGTAGCATGAAGCTGCTGTGCTTCTCTGCTACTCCTAGAAGGCAGCAACTCTCTGTTATGAGGCTGAAGAAGATACTCATGCTGACAATCTGAAGGCATAACGGGTTGAATACTACCAGGATTCAATGGGAACAAGATCCGATAATACCCATCCATGATAGCCTCAAAATTACAAGTTTCTGCTACCTTTGGAATCTGATACATGTCTCTTGTATATGCATAGAGGTTGGGGTACTCGATGAGCTTCTTCTTGCTGCACTTGAAGAGGCCATGATACACAAGATCGAAGCGAATGAGAGTAGTAAACAAGCAAATATCAGCTAGTGTCAGTGAATCTCCACACAAGTAGCGAGATGTCGAGAGGTGAGTTTCTAACATATCCAAAGTACTGAATAGATCGTTTACTGCACTGTTGTATGCTTCTTGACTCTGTGCAAACCCACATCTGCAATATCCAAGAGTTAATTACAATATATCCTTTGCATTGCAGGACGGTAGACACTTATTATTCCTAACTTTTCTATTAGCATTTAGATTCTTTGATTTCCAAGCTAGGTTATGTACCCCCGTCACTAGGTATCATGTAATGTGTTGCAGAGAGACCCTTTATATGTCGATGTGTAGTACGAGGACACTTATTTAATTGCAGATAGATCCCCTTGATTCTCAACTCCATTAGCTTGACGTTAAGATCAGGCTTCATAAACTGATTTGTGTAACGAGGTAAACTTGCATAATGATCATTACATATATCTACTTTAAATGCGAAAACTAACGGAGTTGAGAATCCAGGGGGGTCTACGGGTATATCCGCAATCTACCCTATATTCTAATAGGTATCGAATCTGTATATTACGGATACGGATAACAAAGAGATAACTCTGTTTGAACTTGTTACATCAATCTCAAAGCAAAATCGATGGATCACCTGTAAACCCCATTGTTGACGTTAGGATAGACAATCCCGTTCCACCTCTCAATCTCCTCCCTCGTCTCCTCCTCCCACAAATCCAAACCCCCAATAGAGTCGAAGAACTTGACGATCTCCCAGCTCTCATTACAAACAACCTCCTCCCTCTCCTCATCCCACAGCATCGGCACCGTCGCCCTCCCCTCGTACCCGCCCTTCCTCCTCTTATAAACATCCTTCAACCTCGACCCGTCTTCGACATCCAAGCTCCGTCGAGCCCGGGAGTCACAATCTCGAGTCGAACAGGTGGTTCGAGGTTGGCGAGTGCGAGGAGGATGAGGGTGCGGTGCGCCCACGGGCAAGGGTAGGCGGCGAAGAGGCGGAGATGGAGGGGAGGGGAGGTGAAGTAGGGGGAGGGAATGGAGGGGAACTGGGAGGGAGGGCGGGAGTAGGAGGAGGAGGTGGTGGGGGCCAGCTGGCGCATGAAGAGGTGCCAGGTGGAGTGCCAGGTGGAGCGGGCGGTGGAGATGAGGAGGGAGGGGGGGAGGGAGCGGCCCCATAGGAGGTTGGTGAGGGCGGTTATGGGGTCTGAAGAGCAAGAGATTTTGAGAGTAGGGGTCTTTTTGCAATTTGGTGTTCGCCGGCGGCTGGTGAGAGGAGGTAATAGGTGGTGGTGAAAGGAGGAGGAGAGGGAAGAAAGAGTGGAGGATGGAGATGAGGAGGTGAACATAGTGGGGAGTTTGAGAGGAGAGGAGTCCAAGCAATGAATTGATTTGAGGCCTCGACTCAATTTATACAAAAAGACCACAAAATGAATGTCCTCCTTTTGCAAGAATTTACTTGTTAGATCTTTTTCTTTTTTAATACAAATTATTTCTAGTACACAAAGCAAATCAATAAGTGGCTAACATGTGTTTATCTGTTTTGGATTTAAATATTTCACATCATTTGATTAAACAGTTTTTTTATAATTTATTAAAAAAATGAATATCTTGGCTATTACAGAATCTATGCTACTATTCAGAAATATGTCAAATTTGCGACATGACCAACATTATTATATGTTCTTGTACATCCATAATTTCTAACTTATTAAACAAGTGTTTTGTAGTCTAACATATCAAATTTGAATCAACTAGGTGACTATTATTCAATTAAATTTCCATCTCTAGTTGAATAGCTAAAGAAGCTGATCAACATCAATTCTTACAGAGGAAAATATGGCACAGGCAACATTACCCATAAAACCTACCGAATTTATAAGCAACAAGTTCATATGCAAACTCAAAGCTCAATATCAGAAGGGAAGGGGAAAAAAAAAAGAACAATAATCTCTTATTGATCCAGATGATTACGCCACAGACTTTGCTTTCATCTTCAACCCATACAGTGCAACAATCATGGGCACAAACACCTGAACCTTTATTATCTACAAACCATCACCATTTAATTTCATACCAAAAGGAAAACAATGCTACCATCAGCTGGATCTCAGAATATCAACTCTAAACAAATTCCAATATATGTATGTCACGGGAAAACAAAAACATCCAATACAAATAGGGATCCATATTTAAAAACTTCCTTTTCTTTGCAATAACAAATAACATGAAAATACTACTCCTCACTGACACCTGAAGAAAACTCCATATCACACAATGGCATTGGCTGCACTAGCAATCCTAGGCCACAAATCAGCACACTCCTTTCCAATTGGTCCAGTTATTGCAGATCCTGAAGAAGCAGAAAACATCGATTGATATATATTAGATAAAGAAGCAGAAACAAATTTATGCATTACAGATTTCACTACAAACAGCAATGCATGCACAAAATAGAGTCAGATGCTGAGATGGTAAAAAAAAAGGGATAATCTATGGGAAAAGGATGTAGTCATATACCTTTCATTTCCCCCTTTGGGTTCACAATAACCCCAGCATTATCTGCATCATAAGCAAATAAGTATAAACATGTCAGAACAGACCAAGATATAAATCATAAACAAATCTTGTAAGTGACATAGTTCAATACTCAGGAGGACATAACGCTCAATTAATTATAAAGACAAATGTCCTTAATGCTACTATGTGAGGAAATATGAGAAGAGCTCACAGTGGACTAGCTGTTTGAAAAATAAATTTACGCACTATCAACATCAGAAAACTTTTATACAACATTCATTCACATGATTGGTGTGTTCCGTTGAAATTGAGGACAACACACCCTATCAGAATCGGTAACTAGCAGAGATTAAAAAGAAAAAGATAAAAGGATACATTCTAATACATGTTACAAGTGGTAGGGTAAGATGTTTGTCTCATGGCCAGTCCCAACAGGTAATGGCAGCGATGCTGCTCCTCCAGGCGATGGAATATGAGACCGCTTCAGGGTGGAGGAATTCCTTAGAGGCTATGCCTTCAGGAAAAACCATCAACACCCAGAAAGCTTTATATGTGACGTTTACTTGGGAATTTGCAAACATGATTGTTTGCTCCGGTAAGCTAAGGAGGAAAACCCTCCTCCGTCACCACAAAGACTACGACTTAACAAAGAATCAACAAGGAAGAACCAAAAGGATAAAAGCAACATCCCACAAAGAATAACAAATGGGTGATTTGCAATTTACAAGTCCAAAGAGGTACCAATGGTAGTAATGTTAGTGCAGTTGGAAGGCGTAGGATATTGTTTCAAACACATTCTATATGCTTCCAGTGGCACTTGTAGACACCCATAGAAATAAAACTTCGATCAACCAAAGATAGAAAGTGAAATTACAAAGCATCAATTAGAAGCATCAAGACGATACCATTATGTTCAGAATCACAAGAAGACGATTTGTGATAATATATCTACAACTTACTTCTGCATAGGTATCCTAATGCAGCCATTGTTGACCTTAAATATTCATGTTCTCACTGCCTGTCCCAAGCTAAGATAAACGAGGTTTGTGTTGTTAGTTAGCCGACAGCCAACATAAAACCTAGTAAAAACTACATGAAATGCCTAAAAGGAAGGGTAGTATTCAAGTACAAGGTCTTGTTGTTGTCGTTCTAATTCAATCATTATGTTCAAGACAAAATCTACTCGCATCAAATTGATTTCTTTGTACTCACAATCATCACCAAACATACATTCAAGAAACTATATGAACACATGTATACCTTCAAAGTACATGTAGACACCGTCCTTTCGGCGAAAAGGCTTGCGCTGCCTCACAATGACGGCAGGCATCACCTTCTTCCTCAAATCAGGCTTTCCTTTCTTCACAGTAGCCATCACCATATCGCCGACACAAGCCGACGGCAGCCTGTTCAATCGCCCCTTGATCCCCTTCACCGAGATGATGTACAGGTTCTTCGCTCCGGTGTTGTCGGCACAGTTCACGGTGGCAGCCACCGGAAGACCCAGCGACATCCTGAACTTGTTCCCGGCCGATCCTCCTCGCCCTAATAAATCGATTCAATTTCAACTACTATTAAAATCGCTAACTATACAGCAATCTACAATGAAAAGGGGTTTCTTTAAAATGAAAATAACTGTAAAAGCAAATTATTTTATCCCTGAAAATGAGAATTTGAGGCGAAATGAAGAGAGTTGCACACTTAAGAACTGATTAATCGCATAATCTCCAATAAATTGGAGAAATTTCCATAAAGCAAAAGACTGCTGGGAAATGACTCAATCTAATTGATTAAATGTAAATAAACAGCAGAGATGTTTTCCAAGATTTCAACTTTTTGGTGCAAAACTTCATTAAATCACAAGAAACAGCTATTAATCAAAAAAGTATTCGAATTAAGATATATGATCGTACCTCTCTTCGACATTTTGGAATTCGACGGCGGCAGCACGCGATGAAACCTGAGGTTTCGTTTTTATAGGGAGTAATCGCTTGTTAGGGTTTTTCTGGGGGGTTTTGAACCTTGAAGTTACAATAGTGCCCTTCGTCTTAACGGATCTGAACCCGATAAGCTACGATTGATGAACCGAACCCGACAAGTGCCTTTGTCAACCCGATAAGAGCATTGTGTCACTGTTTTTTGTTTTAGGTTGAAACGTCTATTTTTTGGGTCCAAATTAGGGTTTTAAAGATTGTTTTAAGGCATTTACGGATTTATGTATTACACGTGAAATACCCAATAACTCAGCTCATGATAATTGCTATCTCCAACATCTAAATGGATTGTGTTAGAGCGAAACAACGTGATGTCTTGATTCTGAAATCTAGATTAGTTTGTCGGTTTTCTACAAATCCTTCTCTTTTCCTCTTCTAATTGTACTTCTCTCTTTGTCTCTTCCATGTGCATTCTGTCTGTTTATTCTAGTTGATAAATTTTATGTGCACTTGAGTAATGAGGTTATAAATAGAAGATCTATGAGCATAGTTGCTTTTGGGCTTGGTGTCAGTGTTCAATGAGGTTATAAATCGAAATGTGCTCGCTTTTAATAGTACTTCAGATGAACTGCGATAAAACTCACATGTTTTTGACTAAGTTGGGCTAGTTTTGGTATTAGAAAAAGAATCTAGTGTGTTTGACAACCCTCTAAAACTGAGTTTTGACTGTACCTGACCCAATTTGGGGTATTTTTTTTTCTGTTTGACAAAAAAATGGATCATTACTGCCCTATTTTTTGTCGGCCAAAAGTGACTACTAAACCACCCCTTTGGTCCAAACTAGAACTAGTTTAGAATAGAACTGAGTTGAGACTAATCTTGGCATAGTTTTGGATAAGCTGGTGTGTTTGGCAAACTCTTAAAACTGGGCCTGGACTAAACCTGACCCAATTTTGGATTAATTTGTGCTTGGCAAAAATTGGATCAGTTCTGACACAGTTCTTCTTAGACCAAAAATAGGCCTTAAAACTAGCTTAGTGTTGGACCAATACCCCTTTGGTCCAACTCTAAACTGGTTTGGAAAAGAACTGGGCCAAGATTGAACCTGGCCCAGTTTTCGGTGATTGCCAAACGCACCCTAAATATCAGGCTTAGCTGCACTAGCATCTAAAGTTTGGTTAGTCACTAGCATCTAAAGTTTGGTTAGTCAGCAAGATGTGATATTATTAAGAATCTAAGTGTATTGTGGATATTTCCACGCGTACGCACACATATTGCTTCCCTCCCTTCCCCTTATCTTGACTACTCATCTAAGGATATCATAATTTAAGTAGTATGTACATTCTTTAATTGGTTGGATAGGGGTAAAACTTTACCATTCAAATGAGGATTTTCCCTCACTCCTCCTACTTTTCAATCTGAGTCATCAAATACATTGATCTCATTAGATTCAGCACTGACTAGATTAAGCACTAAACGTCGTTCTGCTCATAACTTTATGAACAAACTTTTGCATCAGCTAAACCTCAGGTCCACCAAAATTTACTTTCCGCAGCAGCCAAGAGTCCAACAGACCTTTTCTTCACTTTGCAGACCCAACCTCTTTCCTCATTGGCCTTTGCTTATCTAAAGTGAGATATCCAGTGCGATATTTTTTTCACCCACTCAGATTGAATTGTGCTTGTGTGGAAAGCAATGGAAACATGTCACCTCTTTAGCACATGAGAATAGAATGACATGGGTTTGACATGATGAGCATATCTACTGATAATGATCCCCTCGGTCTTTATGGCTCTTGTATCACTATATAAAGCCAACTATAAGCAAGTGGAGTCATTTGTGGGAAGCAAGAGATACTAAGGTTTTATTTTTGAGCTTAATTTGGAAGCATGAAGATTGAAGAGAAGCACGCGGTCATGAATGAGCAATGCTGTTTTGTACTCATGAGGCAGATGGTGAGGAAATTGCGATCTCAGTGGAGGCGAAAGGTGCAGAGGTTGAGACGAAATCGTGCAAGGTTTGGATATGATCTGGATAGTTACTTCCAGAATTTTGATGATGGCCTTCAAGATCATTGTCGACCGGTTTCCTTTGCCTGACTACA